>JAKTVY010000003.1:600000-783605 GCA_030560805.1 Suzukiozyma palmioleophila
TTAGAGCTAAAATACTTTCCGGTAAATACCGCAAGAATGGCAACAAATAAATTGTGGAAATAATTGTGAAGATTGCCATTAGTACATTTGTCATTGGAGTTGTACCACCAGCCATGAGGTTGATTTTGGATCTTCCAAAACCTCCAAATGAGGGCAACCCACTAACTAAACTATTAATAAAATTTGTCAACCCTATGGCCACCAACTCTCTATTTGTAGAGACATTATAATTAAATTTAGCATCTAATGATTTGGTAGCTACAATTGAGTCAAACAATCCAAGAATAGTACATATGAATGCAGTATGGAAAGTCTTTTTGTATAATGAAAATTTTGAAAAAGAAAAGGGATTGGTGTACTTTATTGGACCGTTGACACTGATGTCGCCCATTATTTCAACTCCTTGGTTGTACCATTCATACTTCCAACAAAAGTATGTCCCTGCTACCACCATCAACAACAAGTCGGGGATGTAAACCAACTTTTTCATATTGTACTTACTGATAAAGTAAGACTTACATTTCCTGATGGTCATGACAATAGCAAGGGTGACTACTGAAATAAGTGTTGTGACTTTGTGCATTTCAAAACAGTGCTTCACAGCAAATACCACTTTGTCTATGGTGGTAATATGAGGATATGAAGCTGCCAATTTGGATAATCCCATTTCGATTGCTAATTCGTTCACGATCATAATCACTCCAAGTGCAGCCAAAAATCCTTTCAAAAGACTTCTACTCAAAATATTGTCCAAGAACCCAAGCCTCAATAGACCAAGTGCTAAAAGAATTCCGCCAATTCCTCCTGTGATAGCTGATGATATTTCCAACGCAGAGTAGCTCTGGGAACTTTCATGTCTAATTTCGTCAATTATTTGGCCATAAATAATTGATGCTGCTCCTGATGGACCAACGATCAAAACAGGTACGGTACCGAGAATTGGATAGATTGTTGAACTAATGATGACGGAATAAAGGCCAGAAACTGGAGGTAAGTGGGCTAACGATGTCGCAAATGACATAACTAATGGAATCTGAAATGACGTCATACAAAGCCCAGCAAGAAAATCACCAATGAAACTTTCACGGAAGTTGTAATTGGGAACCCAACGGAGGATTGGGACGTAGTAGCTAAAATATGCAAAATTGTCTAATATGGGGTAGTTTTTGGTAACAAAATGGTCAAAGTTGTCGATGTTTGTTTGGAATATGACCAGATCATCTTCGTCACAGGTGGGCATCAGATCATTTAAATCCGTACCACTGGCCGAGCTTTTCAACGAGTAATACGATGGTACAGTGAATAGAGGGGGTCTGCCTCTTGAAAGGCTGGTAGAGGAGTCGTTTGACACCTTAACCACAGGGTTCAACAACCTGGTCGATTCATCCATTATGTGTAAGAAAGTGAATAAAAAATACCTCGAAGTCCTGTGGTTAACTCTGAAAACCACAGCTAAACACAGATGTATACTAACGTATATAGATCGTCAAGCTAATCATATATTTGTTCGAAAGATCAAACAATATTTCAACGAAGATGGACACGAGATCAGGAAGGAGCCAAGAAAACCACTGGCCAGCAATAATTGATTTTGTGTACAACTTCCAAACCCCGAGATCTTTTATTCCAATACTGTGTAATCTACTGAGAACACTTAGAACCTATAGTTAATATCAACCATGCAAAGAAGAAGGGTGAGATTTATTTACTAACCAAAAATAGATACAACCAAAATATTTGTAGTACCGATGTTGTGCAGGACTTTTGTGGAGAAGTGTTTCAAAATGGACAACCAAGAAGTGACTAATCAAAAGACAGGAAACGCGTTGAGCATGCCCTACCTATGTCACATTACTAAGTAAAAACAACATATATGGGAAAGAAAAGTCGAGAAGCCTTGGCACCATTTGGCGCGCTAGTGGATGCAAAAAATCAATTTCATTGAACAATACATATACAGTGAGCTAGAATTGAAATTAATCTAGGTAAATAGACTTGTTGCTCAACAATTTAGTTGAGACACATGTCTTCTTAACTATGAAACTCATTTTGTAGTTGTCCATATTTAATTCGTTTTGGTTGTTTTTAAAAGCAGCATATTGGCTGCCATCAACAACTGCAACGCGCATAATACTTTACCATTAGTCCGTAAATCTACAGTACCACTTTGTCTTTATCATCTATGCTCACAGCATCATTTCGACTTTTACACTTCCATTTAACACTACTTGTATATCCTCAATGATAGTACTGTTAAACTTGTCGTCACCACGATTGTTGCTGCTGTAATAATATCTCTTCTTGCTGAAGTTCGGGCACCATTAAGTGCCAGCCAAACTAACATAATGGTGGCTGTTCCGCTGAGCCAGGCATACTTAATGTTCTTTCTACATTGTGACTGCGATTCGTAAACGCTTCCGTCCGGTGGTGTAGAGCATACATGTATTGCGTCAAATACGTTCTCTGCCGCATCGAAACCAAATTGACTAGCCCAGAGTGCTTTTGCTTCTGTAGTTGTTAAGCTGTCTATAACCCACTTGATACAACTATATGGGTTGTTATCTTGCTGGTTTCATTTATTCTGAATAATACCAGCTGCAACACACACTACAACAGCACACATGTATAGAGGCAGTATTAACTTCATAGTCGTAATCTCTTTGATATAATTGCTTCTACCTTGTTGCGTGTAGGTATCTGTACTTCTCGTTTTCAAAACTTGCACGTTGATATCTACATTCCAGCATATCGAAAAAAGCCCCTTAAATACCGGCACCCTGATCTGACACCCGAAAAGCCATATTTGGAATATTGGTATCTTTCAAACCATTTGGGAGCAGCCAGAAGTCTTCTCAGTTGAAACTATCAAGGACTGGATCCCAAACTCAGATTCGTCGTTTCCTCAATATGTTCAGCACGCAAGGGAAAAACCCATTGTAAGGTTTCTTTTGCCCATTCCGGTTAATTAATCAAAAAGCCTACTGAACCTGTATTTGAGGTTCAATAGTAAGACCGCTATACTCCTATCAAACGAGAGCCCTTTTGGAGGCTTTCTTGTCTAGTAACCAATTCGACGTAATATATCACCTTGAATGCATTACCATCAACTTTAGCGAACAACCATCAATCGAAATATTGCCAGAAAAGAAACTTGAGAATTAGCCTTCAATTATGCAAAAGGTCTTTCTTTAAAGACGATTTTGCATAGCATTGAAGCACTGGAAAATTACTGAAACAGTATCGTCGCATCTTAATTTGGAACAAGACCAAATTAAGCAAATAGACACAGTCTAAAACTGAACCAATATTCCTCTTGTTTTGATAGAATATACCGTTTACGACTAGCGCAATCTGATGAATCATTGCGAAGTTAGTGGGAGGGACACTTTACAACAAATGGAAGTTAATTGAGTTGAATTTTAACAACATTAAAAATACTTATCAAAAATGGTAGTCTTTTGTTGTTCGTTCCAAACCATGGAAGTATATAGAAAGTTATATATTTCAAGCACATAGAACTATAAATACATTCTTTAGTGGGTCGCATGCCGAACCTGTGTGAAACAACTCGGTAGTAGTATTCTCCGAAAAATCTTTCTAGAAACCTTGGCATTTTTTCTTAGGCGCCCTTACTGGTTGCAAAAAATCAACTTTTATTAAACGATACATATAGCTGCAGAGAATTGAAATTTATCTAGGTAAAACACACTTGTTGTTCAAGCCATTGATAATTTTAGTTGGGAGACACGTCTTCTTACTTATTAAACTCGTATTGTAGTTCTCAGGGTTTAATCTATCTTGTTTGATCTTTTGAGTTATCCTCCACAAGTTCTTCTTCAGGTTTGCCGTTGAAGTTAATGTGATCGAAGTAGGTGTTACCTTTGGAATTAACATCAAAACTGATCTTGTTGGTAAGGGAGTAATCTGGGCAAAGTTCTGGACCCTTTCTTCCAATCACGTACCATGGTAAGTTGAAGATTTCTTCCATTGATTCTAAGGATCTACCAGCGACTTCAGGAACAAAGAACCAACACCAGCACAAACTGATTGCACAAACACCTACGAAGAAGAACATAGCACCGTAATTTGTCATTGCTGTCATCATTTTAGTAGTAGCTTTAGAGTTACCAAATTGATTGGCGAAATGTAAAACCATTGTGATGGATTGAGCAAATGAACGCAAGTGCAATGGGAAAACTTCACCACCTAAAAGATATTGTAAATTGTTGAAACCAATAGTCCATCCAACACCACTAAGGAAAAGAGCTGCAAGTGCACCTTTGGCAGCTCTAGCCTGTGATCCAACTAATGCAACCCCTGAAGCGGCGTTTGGAACAATTCTTAAGAAAATTGCGAAATAACAAATCGACAACATTTGGATTGTAAGACCAGTGTATAAGGATCTACGACGACCAATAATATCAATAAGTAAGAATGCACCCAAGTATGCAGAAGAAAGCTTCACAACACCCAAAATAGCGGACCATTTTAACTTTTCAACACCTTTTGCACCAACGAATCCGAATAACACAGTGGCATAGATGGAGATTGCATTTGGTCCTGACCATTGACCCAAAACTTGTGCAGTACAAGCAATTGCAAAAAATCTGTATCTAATAGATTTAACGGAGACCAATTCGTAGAATTTGGATAACATGGTGGTCCCTCTAAGGGCTTCCTTTTCAGCCAAGACTTGTTCGTTAACATCACTGATTTCACTAACAATGTAAGGGTGGTCTGGAGGTAAATGTCTGACTTTAGACAATGCTTCGATTGCTTTGTCGCTCTGATCAGTCTTTAAGTACCATCTTGGGGATTCAATGCAAACAAAGAATGACATAATACCAATACCTCCTGCAAAAACGATTTTAAGACTGGTTGGGATAATCCATTGTTTGTCACTTGTTGGATCAACGTGAAGTGCACATCCGTAGTTTGTGAACATGGCAATTGTATAACCAAAATAGACAGCACCAGCAAAAATAGAATTCAATCTACCTCTGATTCTAGCAGGCGATACCTCAGAAATGTAAGTTGGACCAACTGTAGTTGTATGACCAATAGCGATCCCTTCAATAAATCTTCCAGCGTATAACTGACCGATGGGGCCGGAAGTAATTTGAATAATTGCACCAACAGCCCAGACAAGACAAAGAGCCTGTAAAGTTCTTACTCTACCAAATTTATCAACAGTGTAGGATGCAATCAAAGCACCAAGAATAGAACCTAATTGAACCATAGATGTAATGTTTGATTGTCTATTTTTCAAGTAGGATGCTGATTTTGTAGGGTCATCAAGCCCAAAATGATTTTTAAAGGAAATTTGAGCAATAGAACCACCAACGTTACCTTCATCATAACCTCTGGCTGCCCCTAAAATCCCAAAAACAAACATCGTCAAGTAAAGAGTCATGTTGTAAATTTGTGGTGGAGAGTGGTCGGGGGGTAAGTACCAGAAGTGATACCATTTCTTCTGGGTTTTGATAACAGGAGGTTGTTGTTCCTTTTGGGAAACAATGGATTGGATGTCCTTCTCTTCCTTGTACTTGTCTTCGAACATGCTGAATCAGGATCTACGAAGGTGTAATGATGATAAGAATAGCTGGATCATAAGATGGATATCTGCATCATATTTATAGTAGTTCTAGCGTAACTGAAACTATAGATGAGTAACGTATTTTTTATGCCCCAAAGTTATTTTTTATTATTATGCAGAAATTAATTAGACCTCCACTCAATTGTTTATCGGAGTTTTATGCAATTTGTTCTACCAAAATTTGGGAGTCGGAGGTGTCTTGTATAATTTTAGTCGCAAAATCGAAATGACAGCAGTTTTGACAATAATTATTTTGGGTCCTGATAGGATTAGAAATGTTTCCTTTGTTGTTCATACTAATTAGTCCGATGGTTCGGAATATCTTTTGATAGACGAAATCTCTTGGTAAGATTCGTTAAAGTACTTCTCCACATCCATGATGGACGGGAATGTTAGGAAAGTTAGGAATATCTTGGGATGAACACCCGACTTTGAGTATTTTCGGGGATTCAGAAACGTTAGTCGCGGGGAAGAAATTTCTTCCATCAAAACTTTTTTATGCTCAAAAGCCGGTATAGGGCAACTCTGCATGTCTAACAGTGCTGCTTTTCCAGACAGCGAAATCAAGGTTTATTGTCGCAAAAGCTGCAACTACGGCCACAAAACTATACCGATACCAAATGTGGTCCCTCTGTTGCATCTACATCATTCTTGATATTAATCTTTTACGAAACTAATAGAAAACTACCTGAAAATCACTGTTTCTTCGTTTGAGGAAATCCACTTAATTGTTGGTGTCCGAATTCGGCTCCTGGAACATTTCTTTGTGGCAGGATTCTCCGGAAAAGTGGGGTAGATGTCAATGATGCCCAAATTAAGACTTCTAGTTAAAGCATACCCCCTTCACTATGGTTCGATGTCGGACAACGCTGTGAATTTTGAAATTGCTGGTAGCATGAGACTGATGCTATTGGTTTGTTGGCCAGAGACAATATAAGCTCTAATAAAATTTTCCGAGTTGTCAGCTTTTTCTAAATTGGTAAGTTAGCGCTTCCGTGGCTTATCTACGTAATACGGTAACTACACTCGATAATTTCAATACATGACTTCGTTTCTACCCTTGAGATCTACTAATTAAAGGTTATGTAAGCCTGCTATTGTACGAAATCGAGTTGCATGGTAACAAAGTTTTCAGCGCCGTGTCACCCTGAGGCTCCGAAAACACACCCTGCCCCACAGACAATGTGTGAAAAAAACTAAAACATAAAGCCTCTTTTTACCACTCTAAGGATGCCGATTTGATGTTAAACTCGAGCTTGTTTTATGCTTTACTCGTAGTAGTCAGTCTCTTATAAGGCTGTCTATGCATAGCTCTCCTCTACTTATATGCAAAAGTCCGACAGAAATTCCGAAGTCCTCGACATAAGGTAATTGCTTTTAGTATAATGGCTATTGGCTGCGAAACACGGTGAATCATAAATGGATTTTGCATACAATGGCGGAGTTCTCGCTATTTTGTCCGATTACAACGAGTCTGGTGGGATTTTTTCATTGACGGGAATGGTTATCTATGTGAAAACTACATATAGAGCATATCTTTGTGTGTTGGTAAGGCAAATAGTAAACTTTTTCCATTAGATAACACATTAAGCTATAAAAAATTATTTTCACTGAGCTAACTATCCTTCATGTTGACGGATAATACTTTTATTACGCGGATGTTTAAAGTTGCAGTCTAATCTTATAGTTACTATCAGAGTTGCAGCTCCGTGATATACCATCGGATGCATGTTGCATTGTGATATACTTCAGTAGCACCGCACACCACAACTGTATTCATGCACTATGACACATGCACAACCAGTAAAACACTAGCCACAATACCATTGTCTATAATTGAGTTTGAGTCTTGTACCAACAATTTCCTGATGTAGTAACTATCCCGTGTTAGTTCCAAAAACAGTTAGTTACTGTACGACCGTCATGTTCTCCTGCTGAGTTCCTTCCCCACTCATTATATTGTATTGTTTCGTATTGTAATATGCTTGACCCGGGAGGCTTACATTTTCGATTAAGTACTCAAACAAGAGATCTGTACCCCGGGTAGTTACTACGTTTGTAGCTCCATAGTAACGAGCATAGGAACATTTTTGCAATTTCTGCATTTTCTGCAATTTCTGCATTTTCTTAAATTTTGCAATTTTGCTATGTTTTATAGAAACTCTCGCAAGTCACACACTAAACAATTTTTATCACAGCTCATGGTTGTGATGACAGAAGCTCACAGTTGACATCTCCATAGTACAAATAAGGGCCAGCTACCGAGCATGCACTACTTCGGTTTATTCCAATGAGAAAAGATTAGGCTAGAAATATTGCGGGACACAATATTAAAACCGAGCTACAAATAATAGGTCATACGGAATTCTTCTTTGTTCAAACGTATGTAATAACTCCAGACACCTCTAGCATTGTCCTTGCACATTGTCTATCATGTGGCCATTTTTTGAATAAGGTACTAATTTGGGGACACACACGTGGTGATAGCATCGTGTGATAAATCAAAAACCAAGCCGTATACTGGAATGCAAGGAACAAACAGTTTAAGTTGTGATAG
Source organism: Suzukiozyma palmioleophila (assembly GCA_030560805.1). Classification (NCBI taxonomy): domain Eukaryota; kingdom Fungi; phylum Ascomycota; class Pichiomycetes; order Serinales; family Debaryomycetaceae; genus Suzukiozyma; species Suzukiozyma palmioleophila. The sequence goes on from JAKTVY010000003.1 coordinate 608,154, forward strand.
TCTAGTAAAGTTGCAAAAGCAGTATATATATGGTCTATTCGGTGATAAATAAGCTACGTAGCACCGTTTGCGGTTGTTCTGAGAAAGTAGCTGTAATAGTGATATCGTGCCACGGCAGTGCACCGTGGTGCAAATTGCAGTAGACGTAATTTTGCAAATTTCTTGGATTCTTGGATAGACGAACTCTAACGAGTTTTGCAACCAAACGTTTTTTTCTTGGTTTTAGTAGAAATATATATGGGATATCACACGTGGTGCAACACAGGGTCTGTTTGAGTGATGTATAAATATCGTTGGTTTTGAATTTTTTTGCAGCCATCATCATCATCTGAACAAGCTTGGCTGCAAACAATCAATATGGCTTTACATCAGTTTAATTATATCTTTGCGATTGCAATGATTTTTGCATTTTTAGATGCATGGAATATTGGTGCTAATGATGTTGCCAACTCGTTTGCATCTTCAGTTTCTTCGAGATCGTTGAAATATTGGCAAGCGATGTTTTTAGCAGCCATTTGTGAGTTCTTGGGGGCTGTTCTTGTAGGTTCCAAAGTTTCAGACACTATCAGAAATAAGATTGTTGATGTCAAAATCTATGAAGCCGAACCAGCAGTACTTATGTTAACCATGGCAATGGCACTTGTCGGTTCTTCAACCTGGTTAACTATTGCTACTTCCATTGGGATGCCAGTTTCCACCACCCACTCCATCGTTGGTGCTGTCATTGGTGCATCAATTGCTGCAAAAGGTGGTAATAATATTCACTGGGGATGGAGTGGTGTATCTCAAATTATTGCTTCATGGTTCATTGCTCCTGCTATTGCTGGATGTTTCGCATCGATTGTGTTTTTAGTCTCGAAATACATTGTATTAGAGAGAAAAGAATTCAGAACCTCATTGAGATGGGCCATGCTCTTAGTTCCATTTTTAGTGTTTGCAACTTTCTCTATCTTGACCATGTTGATTGTATGGAAGGGTTCACCAAAGTTGAATTTAGACGACTTGCCAGAAAATACCATTGTTGCTGCCATTCTTGGTACCGGTGCTGTCGCTGCATGCGTTTACATGATATTTTTGTACCCCTTCTATAGAAGAAAGTTGGTTCATAACGATTGGCAATTGAAATGGTACGATATCTTCAGAGGTCCAATCTATTACTTTAAATCAACAGATGACATTCCACCAATGCCTGAAGGTCACAAATTAGTTCTTGATTACTACGCAGGTAGAAGATACGACGAAGCTGGGAATTTAATTCTTGAAGATGGTGCTCCATCAACCGACTCTCTTCATTCTGATGATATTGAAAAATCTCAAGAGTTTAACGTTGAAAAGATCTCAGTTCAATCTACTAAGAAGCACGAAACGACAAGAGAAAAATGGTGGAGATTGTTTAAATCTGGTCCAAGACAATGGCCTCATTTGTTATGGTTAATGGTCTACCATGGATTTGATCAAGACGTTATTGTCAACCAGTCCCAAAAGAAAGATATATTGAGTGGTGACATACACGGTATCCATACCTCTTCTAAGTACTACGACAATAGACTTGAGTACTTATATTCTATTTTGCAAGCAGTCACTGCTTGTACCATGTCCTTTGCTCACGGTGCCAACGATATCGCAAATGCCACTGGTCCATTGTCCACAGTTTACTTGATTTGGACTTCCAATACTGTTGCTTCTAAAGCCGACGTTCCAATCTGGGTTTTATGTTATGCTGCCGCCGCATTAGTTCTTGGATTGTGGATGTATGGTTACAACATTATGAGAAATTTGGGAAACAAGTTGATCTTGCAATCACCATCAAGAGGATTCGCCATTGAATTAGGAGCTGCTGCAACCACCGTCATGGCCACTCAATTGAAGATCCCAATCTCTACAACCCAATGTGCTGTCGGGGCAACAGTTTTTGTTGGTTTCTGTAATGGGGAATGGAAATCTGTAAACTGGAGAATCGTGCTTTGGTGTTACGCTGGGTGGATTATCACCTTGCCAGTTGCTGGTCTCATTGCTGGTTTAATGAATGCCATCGTCTTGTATGCTCCATCAAAGGGTGTCACCTACACCATGTCTTAGTGTATTTAGTTAGTGCTATAATTTTATAATAAAAATAGCTTTCGTGATAGGATTTGTAACAACAGAAATAAGATATTGCAATGTGCTTCGTTCTTATAATTCTTGCAAAGGTGGAAAGTTCAATTTGCAGCCATTTCGCATACTGCCTAAATCATACATACGTTTTCAGTTAGGTTAACCACGCATCTTTTTGGTCGAAAGTATCTTTCTAACGGTGTTTCTGCATTTGCATGCCCAATATATCCCATTCCTAATTTTCCAGCTGTACTTGTTCACTTTTCGACTCCTAAGGCTGAGGCTTCTTGATCCCCATTTGGAGCATGTACACGTTTCGAGTCTGAGGAACGAAAATACCCGCAAAAGTCTGAGGAAACCGAGAATATCCGCAAAAACACATCTGCTCCCCGTTTCGAGTCCGCCCTGTACCCAGTTTTCTCAACACGCACAGCATAATCTATTAACCACACAAGAACAAACCAAATCTCACCACAATTGAATAGCCATGTCGTACGAAGACAAATTTGACGCTTCGTTGGACTTATTAAGACGATTGGACCCCAAGAATGTCGACAAAAACTTATCGAACTTGTGTACTTTAGTTCAGAACCAACTGAACGATGGGGACGAATTGGTGGAAGACTTGTTATCTTCCGTGGATACACCATTGAAAGTAGCTAAATGCGATGACAGCGGAAAATCGTACTTGTGCTGTGACTACAATCGAGACGGTGATTCGTACAGATCACCGTGGTCCAATAAATACTACCCTCCTGTGGCAGATGAAGATGGTGGTGAACCACCATACCCATCATCTACACTTCGACAATTGGAAGTGAAAGCCAACGACAGTTTTGACATCTACCGTGATCTCTACTACGAAGGTGGTGGTATTTCGTCAGTATATTTGTGGGACACTGCTGATGATTGCACCGACTTGTCGCAAGGCTTTGCTGGAGTGGTGCTATTCAAGAAACAATCGGCCGACGGATTAGGAAGCTGGGACTCGATTCATGTGTTTGAGGTGATTCCCGAGACGGAGAACACCGCCACGTACAAATTGACGTCGTCGGTGATACTCGACTTGCAAAATTCGTCGTCAAGCTTGAACTTGTCTGGTACCATGACCAGACAATTGGAAACCGTCAACTCGTTGGAATTGGACGCGGGATTGAATCTCGAGACCAACCACTTGATCAACTTGGGCCAGACGGTGGAAAAATCAGAATCAAACATCAGAAACCTCTTGCAAGACGTCTACTTTGACAAGTTGAAGAATATCATTTTGAAAGACATCAGAACCATAGGTGACGTTAACGAGAAAAAGTTAGAGGAAATGAAACAGTCCGAGTTAGTTAAAGGTTTACAAGGTTTATAACTGTCTACATATACATTGTTTTCGTTGATTCGTTACATTTCGTCACAGTAATACTCCGTACCCAGTACTCCTAAAAATCAAACTGTAGTAAGTATAATCTAACTCTATGGTGGTTTATTTGCATGGTGGTGGTTTCATCTAGATTTCTTCCTCAAGTTGGCATACATCGACAAATCGAGCTTTTCGTCGTTTCCATCCGACTGCCCGTCGTCTTCGTAATCGCTATTGTTGACGTTTTCAACAGGAACAGACTCGGTGATCTTTGGGAATTCCGTCATCTTATCTAGACTGATGGACGACCCATTCTCCAAGCTGTAGATCTCTCCTTCCTGCTCCTCGCTTAACGAAGATAGCACGTTCGTCTTGACGTCATTGACAAACGACCATAGTGACGTCGACACAGACTGGAATATATCGTCAGACTTGTCGTCAACAAGTCTATCGTAGTCGGTCTGCGTTGGCCGCACGCCCGACTTGTGCTTCAACGGAGAAGCTGTGCTCACAGAAGACACAGAATCCTCCGATTTTCTCCCACGAACATGACCAGCAACCGGAGCTATACCATGGCCATTACTTGGAACCTGGTTTGGAATAAGAGACTTCTCAAACTCGTTCTGAAGCATGGTATCGAGCTGCAGTAGAAGATTGAGCGGCTTACTAAGCCCGTTCCATATTTTCGAGTTACTTTTGTCGTCGTCGCTGTCGGTTTTTATAGGGTCTTGTGGTTTACGTGGTGGTTGAGAATTGGAAATCGAGAAAGACCGTCTACTTTTTGTGTTTGCAATGGCCTCCTGGCGCGGATTACTGTTCTTCCGTTCCCGTTGCGGTGCCGACGACACCGTCAACTCCTTGTAGAGGGATTTTTGGATGATTTCCCGCAACTGGTGCAAATCGGCCTCGTTCTTTTGGAGATGCCGTTGCATTTTGGCAATGGAATCCTTGATTTCCACCACCGCCATCTCCTTTAGCGCCAAAAGTCGCAATTGTGCGTCGATATCCCACGTTTCCAACTGGGCCACTGGCGGAATCGACCCGTCATGGCCCCGACACACACGGTGCTGGGGCATTTCCTGGTCCAAACCTGCGACAAACTCCCCGGACAAATTGTCCTCCGGTGCCTCTGTTGCCAGCAGAAACGACCCCGTCCGCTCAGATGGCGACTTGTTCGCCACCACGGGACTCACAGCCAAGTTTAACGTTATACCTTTAGATCTGGTGGTGGAACCACCACCACCACCACCACTACTCCCACATTCGCCGTGGAAATCGCTACCACCACCCTCTGGTGCCCCGTCTGATACCATTCGTATCGGCTTCAAGCCCATATCACTACCCGACATGCTAAGACCAGACCATCAAATTTCACGACAAATTCACCAGGATTTTTTCACATTCGCGTTATCACAACACAAAGGGTGTATGTTTTGTTAATCCACCACCATGAAGAATATCCACATCTTGTTGCAGCACACGTCGGTATCGCGGTGGGTGAAGTGGGTGGTGGTTCTACTTGCCGCCCGTCGTCCCAACGCCGTGGTGCTAGCGAGCTTTCTTGCTTTGAATCGGCTAATTAATGATTCGGTATCGGTGGCTAGCGGAGACGTGATATCGCAAGACCACGTCGATAAGACGTCGAACGCAGCGTCGTCAGCACTCTTGTACTGGGCCACCGCCGGCCAGCCCACGGTGCCCAAGGATTATTTGTCAGTATACTTGTGGATGACGTACCTCAAGTTAAACTCGCCATCTACCCCGGTATTTATCTCGAGATGGAGCAAGTATTTCAAGGTGGACCACTACCGGTCGCATCCTGCTGTGCGTAGAGCGTACGCCAATAAGCATTTTGTGGTGTTTCCCGTGATTTTTGGCCAGATTTTGTCGAACTATTTGACACCTACAAGATACAAATTGAACCACAAGTACTTGTCGTCGTCGATTAAAAAGTACATTTTGAACCCCATTTGGATTAACTACTCATTGGGAGCAAATTACCACACCGTCAACTGGCTCGGAATGGCGAAATATTACCTCTATGTCAACATGGTAATTTCTGCGTTTGTAGCAGTGACAGCATTCAAATCAAAGTTGTTGGACGTGTACCACGATCTCCAGCGCAATTCGTTGGACACAATCACCAATTTGAAGCAATACGTGAAAAATTACTGGTGGTACGTGTTCCATAAATCCAATGCTTACACCAACTTTATATTTGCACCCAATTTGCTTGCGATGGTGTTGATCTCGTTGACGTCTCCGTTGGTTCGGTACGCCCATGGCACGCAGAAGAAGACCACGATCAAGCTTTATACCAAAATAGTGGGATTTGTCGCTGCGTTTGTCACGATTTATGCCAACTCCTCCAGCCTAATCCCCGATTTCTACTACAACCGTAAACCGGACGAAGATAGCCCCCGAACCATCTCCAAATCGTTCCTCGACGGACTCAACATGTATGTTTTCCGGTTGATTGTGTTGTCGAAATGGAGAATCGTCAAGGAAAACCACCCCCGGTTCACGGCCGTGGGAGCAAATACCTGGGACAAATTGGAAACCATCACCATGTGTGCTGGAGTATGGCAATTGATGAACTTGAACAGTGCAATTAGGGACAGACACGATGCTGTTTCTGACAAGATCAGAAATGACGGGTTGATGAAGGGTATCAACCGGATTATGTGAGGGTCGATTCGGTTTACTTCTGGCATTACTGGATACTGCTTGTCTTGTGGGTACTTTACACGTTGCAGGTACGATGCGTTGGTGTATGCTCTCGTCGTGTATACTTTATTTATTTGGTTTTATTATACTTATACGTTGATTCTACGTTTATATACTTTAGTAATTTGGACGCTGATTTTAAGATTGTCATCATTTCCCATTTCGTACAACCAACCTTCCAACAATACTAAGCAAAGTGTGTATTGACTATAAATGCTCCATCTAATAACCACCGGCACCAGGAACGTTTTCTTTACCTTTCAACTTGTGCAACAATTCCTTGAATCTAGTCTTGTCTCTGGTTTCATCGGTAGGCACCGGACCCACCTCGTCAACCAACTCGTTAACTCTGTCCCACAACGTTCCAGACTTCAAAAATCCGTCTCTCTTTTCCAAGAATGCTTCCTGTTCGTCCAAGATCTCCTTCTTGTGTTCGTCTTTCTTGATATTGTAGTTTTCGTAAAAATCATCAATAGTTTGTTGGGCTTTGGCAACGATATCTTCCTTCTTCTTGGAATTGGCCTTTTCTCTTTCTTCAATTTCCATATCACGACGTTCTTTCCATTGGGCAATATGTTCAGATTCGCCCAAGTTCTTTTTGGTGGGTTCGGCACTGGCAGAAAATCCTTCAAACTCTTCGTCGTTGGCCTCATCAGCAGCAACCGGCTCATTGTGGTTGACCTCTGGGAAATTTTCCTCGAAATTGGCTATTTCTTCGTCGTCTCCTTGTAGAACCTCGTTGTCTTGTTCGGTCTGGAATTCATCACCTATCAATTCCTTTTCTCTCGATAAAAAGTCGGACTTAAATTCTCCATCGGCTTCAACAGGGTCAATCTCGGCATCTACGCCATCCAATGACGGAAACTTATCAGCCATTGCTACAATTGTTGTATGGTTGTTCTATATGTTGTCAACAACTTTGATTTCACGACATTCGACGAGGTGTGTGGCGACATTGCCTGTTCTCCGGCGACATTTCCCACAGATGGATATGCAGGAGGATATTTAGCGACGTCCCAAAGAAAGAAGAAGAAATAGGCTGTACTGTGCATTGTGGTAAAAACTGGCTTGATGTATTCTGTGATGATATATATACCGATGCGTTTACCTGAGAATTTTGGAAAATTTTCGTCAGCCATACTGGAGGAAGCGGAGCTCTGTAAAATCGAAAATGGCTGCGAAATTTATACACCGATTCATTATCACGGCTCTAATATAGATTGAACAGGCATCATTATTGTGTACTTTGTAAAAAAAGTGGTTATATAGGGCAAAACAGAGAAAACACAAGTTTAGTTCACGAATGAAGATTTGCATAGGTGCTATCTCACGTATTTATGTCTGTTGCGACCATTTTTATGCATTACAAGCTATAGAACTTGAAACAAATAATGCAAAAATCAAACGTATTAACATCGTTCTAACTATTGATATATAATCAAGTTAGCATAATCTTGAATACAAACTGTTCATTTGATAACTTCTCTACAAAGATTTCAGTCCTACTTTGTTTTACCAAAGTATATGCACCTTCATGCAAGTGTACTTATTAGGAAGTGCTCTTGCAAAGTCGAAAAGAAATGACATTCAGTACAGCGAAGCCTCTACAACCGAACAATGAATATACAACAGAACAACTGTGAGTGCCATTACATGGTTCATATCATTTTGTCGAATCTTTTATTTCCCTAATTTATGCTATAGACTCTAACTGAAGTGTCGTGGCTTCCAACACTCAAACGTATCTTTGGACTTGCAGACGAGAAGCTCAATTTCGATACTCTGCTGGATGGAGTGATTTTTTCGTCGACAGACGTCACAGTAGTGAATTGTAAAGTTGTAGTGTCGATAGTAACCAAATTAACGTTTCCGCTCTCAAAACCAACAGCCACCAAGAAGGTGTTATCAACAGCATGCTGGTAGCACGACACAGAAGTGATAGGTTCTTCAAATTTGTGTGATGCCTTCAACTCTCCAGGTGTGTTGACGTCCCATAACTTCATTTGCTTGTCTCTGGAAACAGTAACAAACAAGTTCTGTACTGGTAACCAAGCACAGTCCCAGATGATTCTGGAATGTGCCTTCAGATTGAGCTCAACAAGCTCGAATTGGGCATTGAGCTCGTCAACAACCTTCCATAAACTATACAGTCTGTCCCGCGATACTGCCAATAAATAGTCTCCGTTTGACGAAAACTCCATACTTGTGATTGTCAAGCTGTGTCCCAGCAATACTTGTGAACTCAATTGATAGTCATTTTTCACGTTGAATACTCTGATACCGGCATGCTTAGCAGTATTAGACCGACATGCTGACGCTATTAAGCTTTCATTTTTATTTGTGGCACAACAAGTGATTTCGTACCCATGTCCATATAACTTCTCAATTTCAGGGAAAAGGGTATATCTTTGCAAATGGTCTTCCAATGGTGGAGTTGTTAATTTTGCAAGAATGTCATCTTTTTCAGCAACGACAGGTTGGACGTCAGCTTCTTCATCCTGTTGTTTTTGGGCTGCTTCTCCTGCTTCCAATTGTTCATTAGCAGCCTTATTAGATAACCCTAATACTGGCAAAGACGCTGCTTCTGGCAACTCTTCTTGTTTGTCATGGGAAACTACATCGATTCCACATAAATTACTCAATAGTTTACTGATGGAATTGGTCATTTCAAACACCCGTAGCACCTTTTCGTCTCCTCCAGAAACAAATTTGGTTGCACTAACATTATCGTAGCAAATCATGTCGTACCCGTGAATTTGTGGTCTGGAAAACTCGTGCCAGGTAGGCTCTCTGTCTTTAGTCCATTGTGCGTAGAGTCTGGTGGTTTGGTCAAGAGAAGTCACATTGAAGTACTTACCATCTTTGGACCAAACTACATCGGTAATCTCTCTATTTGCCCCAGTTATACCCAAAACCGATTCAAACGATTTAGCCTCTTCATCGATTGATTTGTACACTCTGATAGAACCAGTTTTCCCATTTGCTAAGATATACTGGTGCTTAGTATCAGGGTCAACAAACCACAAACACGACCAGAATCCTCCTGATGCCCCGGTTGCAGTGGAAGCACCTTTAATTGACATTTCTCCCAATCTATTTACACAGCACCAGATCCCTGATTCGTCGTCCATCTCCCACACCATCAACGCAGTATCAGCAGAAGAAGATAACAACTGCAATCTCTTTGCTTGAGTTGAGGATTTGTCGTGGTATGAAGGATGCCATTGCAATCCAGTAACCCAATCGTCGTGGCCCATAATCAACGCCTCGAATGAGAACGCAGCATGAGAATCATTGGACATCGAGAACTTGAACTGTCTGTTTGATAACAAAATCAACTTAGAATCATCTTCATCAGAGTGGTCAATCAACTCGTTCAATTTCAATCTCCATAACCGAATGTATCTATCTTGTGACCCACTGGCTAATATATAGTTTTTATGGTCTTGTTCGCATACAAACGAAAGACATTTAATCCAGTCTTCGTGGCCAACAAGAACAGTAGATTGAGTGAAAGTTTGCGAAATGTCTGCCTTGTTGAACGAGTAAATGTAGATGTTATTATTAGTACCACTTATGGCTAAAATGAAATTGCCAAACTCGTCTATATCTTGTATAGCCAAGCACAATGGATAGAATCCTGTTTTGACAGTAAATTTGTGAGCCAACGTCACCTGGCCGTCAGAAATAGTCCACAAACATATCTTGCCGTCTGCTCCACCTGTTGCAAACAAAAATTCATTAACTATGGCAATACAAGTAACGGAATCTTCGTGATCAGAAAGAGATTGCACGAGTTTATACGAGTCTTGGTCCTTTTTCCACACCAAAACAAGATGGTCCTCACCAGTCGAAATCAAGTAGTCAGAATTAGGAATAAATCTCACCCCTGTAATGCTTTTAGTATGTCCTTTTAACGTAGCAAATACTCCATGATGATCTGGTGCTAGTGGGTACCATAAACCAATAGTGTTTGCAGCACCAACGGCAACCAAATTCTCACGGGAATTGAAGTCAACAACAAAAGCCTGCCTATTTACTCCCACAAACACCGCTTCCTGCTTCACAGTTGTGTTCATTGTGTTTCTGGGGGTCCTTGCTGGAAAACACTATTTTATATATAAAAATGATTTTTTTTCGAGAAGAGCATCGCGGCACTATACAAGCACCGTTGGATTTATTACTGTTGACAGACCATGGTTTCAGCGTATGTATCCATTTCCTATGCACTGAAGTGAATACTGTGCTTGAGGTGGTTGTATTTGTGCAAAAAAATCTCGAGTTGGCGCCATTTTGATAAAGTTACAGTGCCTCTATTTTGACACCACAATTCTGGCCATAGACAGAAACCACGAGATAAATGGGCATCTTTGTAGTAACTACTACTCAATTGGAATCCCAAAGTACTTAGAGGTTGCCAATTGTGCAAATTCCGAAGAAAAATACTCGAGAAGCAACTTCATTCTTGCCCTACAAGAATTAAAAAACAGCTCCAAAAACACCCATCCCAACACAATGGCACCGTGAAACTTGTCAATTATCATGATAACGCAGTATTACCGCAGGAACTCGATTCAGATACACATCTTTCTACAGACTCCTCACATATACTAACAAGCAGAGTACTCTTGGTGCAACGAGCAACACCAGAAACAATCATCCAGTTCCATGACCAGTTGTCGAACGAGTTACCGGCAACTAAAGGGACATGGAACTTCAACTTTAAAATATATAGAAATAACCCCTACAGTATTCCTCAAGATCTTGACGAAAGTGTCACCACCTCGCCAGAATCCAAGTACCTCTACACACTTACACCATCGTATTTACCTGACTCCACCATCGCTTTAATTGACAAGAAGTCAGTAGGGGTGTTTCCGTGTGCGATAAAGGAAGAGATTGGTGAATCTGATACAGACACATATATACCAGATGAACATCTCCGTGATGGAGCCACCACGGGGTTAAACGACCCATTGGACGTATTTATTGGGTCGAAATTGCAGAGTCTTTGGAACCTACGTCAAACAGTAAAGGGAGATGGGGGTCAGATTTACGAATTGGAGAACAGTAACTTGATTATCAAGACTTCCAATGTATCCTTGCATGGGAACTTTAGAGGGCTTCTAATCCAAATGGATATATCGAATAAGTTGGTAGATGAGAACGACCCCCAGGGTTTCAAAGCCGTATTTGACAAGATCTGTGCTAGATATAACGTTCCTCAGGGAAACTTGAATTGCAAGGTCTTAAACACTACAATGCTCGATAAATACGGAGATTTGTGCTTGCAATATGCGGAAATCTTGAACTTCTAGGGCACTTATTGCTACAAAATGCATTTTGTATGCTCAAAATCTCACTAGACGTGAATGGGAGTTCCTGGCGAACGACCATTAGATTGATAAATTCCAAAAGTTAAAGCTGGGACAAAATCGCTGAAACTGGCTGGAAATTTTTCAAAAAAAGACCTCCGTATCAAGAACGAATACACAACACCGATAAAAGCCTCAAGACCCGTAGAACTTGCCACTTTTGGTGGCCTGTAGCCCCATTAAACCCCAATGGATACATCATCGCGACCTGCATGTAAAATTTTAGAACCTCATCGCTTTCAAGATGGTTAAAAACGAAGAAATCTAGTTTACGAAGCAGTACATCTCTGAGTTGAAATACGTACGATGGCGAAAGCACACAAAGGTGGAAACAAATCGACAAAGAATGCCAGAATATTAAAGCGGGAAAAGGAAGAAGAAATTTTGGCCGAGTTACAAGCCAGAATTGATCAATATGATAGCAAAGTTGATGAGGCCAAAATCAGCCAGTTTTCCGACTTACCAATTACAGAAGACACCCTCAGAGGGTTGAAGGAGGCGAGTTTTGTGTCTATGACTGATATTCAGAAGAAAACCATCCCGATTGCGTTGAAGGGAGAAGACATTATGGGGACAGCTAAAACAGGATCAGGTAAAACCCTAGCGTTCTTGATCCCCACGATCGAATCATTGATCAGAAACAAAATCACAGAGTTTGATGGATTGGCGGCACTTATTGTATCGCCCACAAGAGAATTGGCAGTACAAATTTTTGAGGTTTTGACCAAGATCGGTAAATATAATGGGTTCTCTGCTGGGCTTGTTACTGGAGGAAAAGATGTGAAATATGAAAAAGAAAGAGTTGCCAAGATGAACATCTTGGTTGGAACACCAGGAAGAATTTCCCAGCATTTGAATGAGGCTGTTGGTATGGAAACTTCCAACTTGCAAGTGTTGGTATTGGACGAAGCAGATAGGTGTTTGGACATGGGATTTAAACGACAAATTGACAACATCATTGGCCATTTACCCCCAACAAGACAAACTTTATTGTTTTCAGCAACCCAAACTGATAGTGTGAAGGACCTTGCAAGATTGTCCTTGAGTAATCCTCAAAGAATTGGAGTTTCGTCAGATAACGAGTTATCGGCTACACCAGAAAGTTTGGAACAATTTTATATCAGAATCAACCTAGAAGACAAGCTTGATGTATTATGGTCATTTATAAAGTCTCATTTGAAGTCCAAGATCTTGGTGTTCTTTTCCTCTTCTAAACAAGTCCAATATGCATATGAATCGTTCAGAACATTACAACCAGGTATTTCATTGATGAAATTGTATGGTCGTCACAAACAAACGTCTCGTCTAGAAACAGTTGTCAAGTTTTCCCATGCTCAATATGCTTGTCTTTTTGCAACAGATATTGTGGCTAGAGGGTTGGATTTCCCTGCTATTGATTGGGTAGTCCAGGTAGATTGTCCTGAAGATTCTGCCACATATGTCCATAGAGTAGGACGTGCTGCTCGTTTTGGACGTCAAGGTAAAGCGTTGTTAATGTTGTTACCATCCGAAGAAGAAGGGTTCATCAAGAGATTAGCTCTTCACAAAATTGAACCAAAATACATGAATATCAAACAAAAGAATAAAAAGTCCATCAAGCCACAATTACAATCGCTTTGTTTCAAGGATCCATTACTAAAGAATTTGGCACAAAGAGCGTTCATTTCGTACTACAGATCAGTCTATATACAAAAGGATAAAGATATATTCAAAGTGGAAGAACTTCCATCAGAAAAGTATGCGTCATCGTTAGGGTTACCAGGAGCACCAAAGATCAAGATGAAAGGGGGGACTGCTAATAAGGAAAAGAAGAATGCATCGAGAAAATTGTTGCAATTGGAAAAAGCCAATGATGACGGGGAAATAGTTGAAGACAAAGAAAAGAAAGTCAGAACAAAATACGATAGAATGTTTGAGAGACAAAATCAAACTGTTTTATCAGAGCATTATTTGAATATGACTAAACGAGATGAGGATGAAAGTGACGACGACTTCATGGTGGTCAAGAGAGCTGACCATAACTTGAATGATGTTGAACTACCAGACTTAACTGTTCCAGTATCGAAGAGACAAGCCAAGAAAGCTCTTTCCAAGAAGGCAATTGCGGCATCGAAAGGTTCTGCTAATAAATTGGTGTTTGATGACGATGGTGTTGCTCATCCAATTTATGAACTTGAAGATGAAGAGCAGTTCATTAAAGACGGTGATGCGAAGGCTCAAAAACAAAAGTTTGTTGAGAGAGAAACCGGTATAATGAACGAAGCCGATATAGAGGATAAGGCTACTGCAAAACAAAAGAGACAAGAGAAGAAGAGGAAGAGAAAGGAAATGGAAAGAAGGGCTCTTGCAGAAATGGAGTCAGACTATGAAGACGAAGTTGACTTGGAGCGTGATATGGAACATTCTGACCATTCCGAAGATGAAGATCAACCTTCCAAGAAGCCTAAGTGGTTCAATAACGACAAACATATTAAGGAAAGTAGAGATGAAGTTGTGGAGATCGAAGCTCCTGAAACTATTGAAGATTTGGAGAGCTTGACTGCAAGATTGTTAGAAGGATAAGCTCTCAAAGAGGAATTAATACTCGAGTTGGAGTTACTGGACCACCAAAGAGTTGACTATGAGAGCCTTTAAACATTGACTATTGTCGAGCCGTTACAAAGAAAAACAATTTGACAATACTAAAAAGTAAAACGTTTCACGTAGCCTGAAATGTTCATCTTACTATAGCAAGCATCAGCAAGCATAATTATATATAGTTGATCTTTGGCTTCGTCAAAGATAAATGCATACAATAGAGCCATCATTTTTGTTAATTATAAAATACATAGTACCTGTAGAGTCTACGACCAACGCTTTTGGTACCATTTCTCCTTCTAGGACAAACGAAATTCACGCTAGGTTGGTTATATTAGCGGTGTGGCAATGATCTTGTTTTCCACTTCTCCCAATCTTAGAATCTCCCCCACTATCTGTTGACCATCTTCGTTTGTCATACTTTCGTCATCATCATTAATCTGTTCTGTGGTTTGGATCATCACCAACTCTTGCAAGAACTTTGTAGGTGCACCCTTAGACACACAAAGGGTGATATCGTTACCCAAATTGATGGATATTTTACCAGATTGGTGGATATTTATATGGCCAATCTGGCCACGAAGAGGGCCATTTTGAGAGTCTGTAGAGTCATTTTGCTCACCATGCTGCTCTTTCTTCACAGCATTGGTCTTAACAGTGACATAGTCTGGTAGTTCTTTGGGCAAATGCATCACAAAGTACGAATCTGGGTTAGTTTGTGGACCTTTGTCAGGTTCTTCAGTTTGGACCCCAGTAGACAAGTCACTAAAATGGCCAGTAAGCAAGTCAAGAATTTGCTGATAATCTGTGACCAACTTGGAAGCCTCCTCTTCCTCAAAACTATCCCCGGCAGCAGAAATCTTCGTTTCCAACAACGATTTCTTTTCTTGAATTCTCTCCAACTTCTCTTCCACTGGCTCGCTCTTGATTCTAGGTTCTACACTGGGGGTCGCCGACACGGAAATCGGGTCCTGCGCCTGGGCTTGTTCTTGCTCAGCTTCGGGAGAGTCTCTCTCTGCTCTTACAGGGAACAAAACCGTCTCTTCGTCGGCAAACTGGTACGGCTTTGTCATGTTGATTTTGGCGAATTCGTCACCATCATCGTCGGAATCGTTCGATGATCCCGGCGATTTCGAGCCTTCATCCCGTTTTAACTTCAAGTTCTGTAAGAATTCTGGCGTGGGCGACGAAGAATTGAACGTTCTATCACTTGTTAACCCCAACTTTGATCCATTAGCATTACCTAACGAAACAGAACCAGCAGACAACGGCCCCGAGGAAACCATGTGCGTACCCTCATAATTGAATCGTCCTCCTCTACCACGAGTACTTCCTCTCGCACCACGAGCACCCCCTCTTCCTCTGGGGGGCCGTCCAGTACTTTCTTGCTTCACTACCGGTGCATCTTTGGCCCGTTCCTTATCGGACTTTCTGGCAACAACCTTAGGTTTAAATTTCAATGCCGGTTTTGGAGTGGAACCTGATTTGGTCGAGTTCAACGAGTCCAATCTCTTCGACATTGTGTGTGGTATCGGTGTGGTATCGAGCAAGTGGCAGTAAATTCACCGGGGTGAGATTTTGTTAGTACGCTACAGTAGGAAATTTTGAAAAATTTGGCGATGAGATGAGGTTCTTTCTCCTGACACCAAAACATAGCACGAAACATGGCGAGAAGATCATCGAAGCATGTGGATGAGGATGTAGAACCCAGTGAGGTGGATGCGTTCCACATGAACAAGGATAAATTGTTGTTGGACGAAGCTGGTTCGTATGGGGCCAATAATTCTGGATCAGAAAGCGATGAGGAAGAAGAGGTCATGGGCAACGAGTTCCTGGAGGACGACGACAGTGAACAAGAAGGCTCGGTAGATCAAGACGGCGATGAAGAACTTGACGAAGGCGACGAGGAGCACCAAGACGATGACGTCGCTGGCTGGGGTGGTAGGAATAATTACTACGGTGGTGATGATGTTAGTGACGACGACGAAGAGATGGTTCAGGAAGCATTGAAGCAACAGAAGAAACACTTACAGGAGTTGTCTATGGACGATTATATCGACGAAGAGATGCAACAGGGGTGGCAAGCTGCCGAGGAGCGGACGAAGGAAGAAGAAACCAAGTCTCTTTTCGTCATCAGTAAAGAGAATAATGTCGAGGGATTGGACGATAGCGAGCGGTTAGCGTTATTGAACCAGTTGTTTCCTGAATTTGTGCCTATGTTGAAGGAATTGACGAGTTTGAAGCAGAAATTGGTGGCATTTTCTGTGGGCCCTAGTAACGAATTGGTGGAATTGAAGAAGACAGCATTATCGTCGTACTTGGGGGCACTTTCGTCATATTTTGCATTGTTTGTCGACAACTTGAAGTCGAACAACACGTTTACCACCATGAAAGACAACGAAGTCATGGAGACGATCTTGAGTTGTCGTGAAGTGTGGAGACAAGCTAATGAATTGCCAGATGAACCAACACAAGTACACACACAACCGGAAGAATTATCACAACCTGAAGAGCAATCTGAAGTTTCAGACGATGAAGAAGTATCGGAAGATATGGAAGAAGAATTTGTTGATGCTTCTGAGACTCCTGCTGTTGACGACGAAGACGAATTCAATATCGACACCACGGCTGCCAGGAAGATCAAAAAGGTATCCAAGAAGGATATCAACGATTTCACAGAAACAGTGGGACCTGAAGATGTGGATATGGAAGACAAGCAGCGTCGTAAGAAGACGTTACGGTTTTACACTTCTAAGATTGACCAAGCTGCTACTAAGAATAGAGACAAGTTAACTGGGGACGCAGACTTGCCATACAGAGAAAGACTCTTTGAAAGACAACAACGGTTGATCGAGGAGGCCAGAAAGAGAGGATTGGGTCAAGACAGTAAGAATCTCGGTGCTGATCTTGACGATAATGATGTTGGTTCTGATGACGAAAGACTTGCTGGTGAGATCAATGAAAACGATATTGAATACTATGAATCTCTTAAACAAAGCAAAGCCCAAGAAAAGGCATTACGCCGTGAAAACCACGAAAAAGCCGTCAAGGCTGCCAAAGAGGGCAAGTTGGCAGAATTACAAGAAGAGTTGGGTGCTGATGGTAAGAGAGCAATCAACTACCAAATTCTTAAGAATAAAGGTCTTACACCACACAGAAAGAAGGAGTACAGAAACTCGAGAGTCAAGAAGAGAAAACAATACGAGAAGGCCCAGAAGAAACTCAAGTCGGTCAGACAAGTTTACACTGGCGAAAACAGAGGTCCTTACGAAGGGGAAAAGACTGGTATCAAGAAGAATTTATCGAGATCTGTCAAGTTGGTATAGATTTGTGTATAAAGTGTATAATAGGTTGCATTCTACAATAAAATGGGGCATTAATCAACAGATATAACTTTATTATTAAACGTACCCAAGTCCTAACGACTAAATGCTATATCGTCGATTCTCAAGATGGATTTGACACATTCAGCAGCTAATGTAATGGCACTAGTGCTGACCAACACCGGTTGTAACACGTGCTCGTCGTATGTGTTGGATGCTCCTGATCTTCTGACAGACACACCAGCATACTGTTCGCCGTTTTCGTGTCTATTTCTCAAATCAGTGACAATATTTATTGGGTTAAGACCAGCATTTTCTGCCAATGTTGTTGGGATAACTTCTAATGCCTGGGCAAATTCTTGGTATACAAACTGCTCAACACCGGATAATTTGTTAGCTTCCTTCATCAAGATTCTCGAGACCTCGACTTCTGGTGCTCCACCACCAGCAATTAATGCCTTTTCCTTCACCAAACATCTCACTACACATAAAGCGTCGTGGATCGATCTTTCAGCTTCGTCCAAAACCAATTGGTTAGCACCTCTGATGATGACAGAAACAGTAGGTTTACTAGTCTTTGATGTAAGACCAGTAATCTTCACAATCTTGGAGCCAGAATCATCGATTTCTTCAACCAAATCAGCAGTACCTAATCTATCTTCCGTAAATGCGTCAATGTCGGCAACTGGCTTGCATCCAGTAGCCTTAGATAAGAATTCTACTTCGTCTCTTTCGATATCTTTGATGACCATTATGTTTAATTTCGATAAAAAGTGCAATGCCAAATCGTTCACGGCATCTCTCAAAATAGATTTTTGAATCAACAACACATTACACTTGGTCTTTTTGATCTTTTTACAAATATTCAACAAATATGCTCTTTCTTCCTTCAAAATCTTGTCCATTTGTCTGTAATCGTTCACAACAACGTTATTTTCCATGTCAGGTTTTGGGGGAGACAATTGGAATTGAATCAACCCAATTTTGGCCTTGTCCATTCTGATTGGACCACCGGCAGTTTTGACCACGTTTTGTGTCAAAACCACCCCGTTAACCAACTCAGTGTCGTCGATAGTACCCCCGACTTTTTTCACCAATCTGATATCGTTTAAATCGACATTATCATGGGTCTTGTTGACAACTTTTAACACTGAATCAACAGCCAATGGTGACAAAAATGATGAGTATTGGTATACAATCTTGGAAGATAACGATGTCGATGCTGCTCTTACCAATTGGTCTCTGTCTTCCAAGGTGATCTTGTGGGACATTTCCAACAAGATTTCGGTCGATCTCTTCGCAGCTCTCTGGAACGACTCAGCAATTAACGTTGGGTGGATTCCTTTGCTCAATAATCGGTCAGCAGCACCCAAGAGAGCCCCAGTCAAAATGGTTACCGAGGTGGTCCCATCACCAGCCTCAACATCTTGGGCAGAACTCACGTCAACCAACATTTTTGCTGCTGGATGCAATACTGCCATGTGTTTCAAGATGGTGGCACCGTCATTGGAAATGATGATCTGGCCAGTTTTGGTTTTTATCATCTTGTCCATGCCTTTGGGACCCAAGGAAGTACGGATAGCATCGCTGACGGCCCGTGCTGCCAAAATGTTACTTTTACGAACTTCCTGTGGTTTCTCCTTGTCCTTAAACGTCGCATTCGACGGAGCAACTGTCCTTGTAGCTGCTGCCATTGTGGTTTGTGGGATAAGTTGATAGATTATTCATTTGTCTTACAGTAAAACTTTTCAGTTTGTGTCGGAATCGCGAGGTGCCATCGTCGTGGTGGTACGACGTAGTGGGGGCGCTACGCAGTACTTTTGTAGCAAATGTCGCGAACATAGTTGTAAAGTTAGACAGACATTGGTTGTGCTGGCGGTGCGACTACACGACGTATCGCGCATCGTCAGTGTCACGATGCCGTTTTAGTGCCATTAGATTCAAATTACTAATTTGATCTCTTTATCTCATTGCTTAGTTTTTGCCTCTTTGTTTTCTACAAAACTTTACTAGTGATCTCATGACAGCAGAAACAGTAACGTTCAAGAACGTGGAGTTGACCACAGATGATGTTTTAAAATGCTCGTTTTCTAACTGGTACTCCAAATTGTCCAAGTTTAGTCCCCAAGCTGTAGTAATTCCAGTACCTAAAGAATTCTTGCAATACCTCGACAACGACAGTATAAGACTTCCCGGAGATAGTCACATTGACATCAATGGTGATAATGAATATAGTGACTGGGAAGAAGAAGACGATGACGGTGATCGTGGCCACACCCAGCTGGATTGTAGTGCTATCTTTAATAATGAAAATTTCACCAAATTTAAGGTAGAGGTAGAATCGGCAATAAATGAGCTAGGCGGATCGGTCGCACCAAAATTGAACTGGTCTGCGCCTAAAGATGCGAGCTGGATAAATCCGGGGAACTCTATCAAGACAAACGGGTTCAACGACTTACTCTTATTGTTCAAGTCATCGAACCACATTGTAGACGATTTGCAGTACCCATTGAGTGAAGTAGGTGCCCAAGAAAATGAAATTGCCGTGAGTAACGGGCAAATTCAGTACGAGTTGGTATTGAAGAGATGGGTGGATATTAATCCTGCGTTGGAGTTTAGGGTGTTTGTACATAGCAAGAAGATTATCGGAATCAGTCAGAGAGACTTGAACCATTACGTTTTTCTTGAAGACTTGAGACCAAAACTTAGAGCTGCTATTGAAAAGTTCATTTCTACATCTGTGATTGACAGTTTCGATCTAGATAACTACATTGTTGATGTACATGTTCCTGCTCCGTACTCTAATGTGACATTAATAGACATAAATCCGTTTTCGAGAAAGACAGATCCGTTGTTATTCACATGGAATGAACTTCTTGCGGAGAAAGCTATCGACGAGAGTGACGACTTTGAGTTCAGATTGGTTGATCAAACCAATCTAGGACGATTCTCCAAGAAGGAATATAGTGAAAGTCAAGTGCCAATTGATGTAATTGATGCGGCACAAAATACAGAAACGATGGTAGAATTGGCAAGAGAATGGAATAGTTTACAAATAAAGCAAGATCTCGACGACGAGGAACAGAAGAGTTAGGGTTATCTTATAGAATAGATTAATATATGATAGTGGTATGTTTAAATACAAAATTTGAAACACGTGGGACTACGCGTACTTCTTCTGCAACCATATCGTGTTAATATTGTCAACTGAGAGGGGGGGCCATGAAAAGCGGTATGAGCAAGAATTTGAGATACGTCAAACTCATCATTAGGGAGACCAATAACTTCTATTTTAACAAGAAAAGGGCTCTTTGGCCGAGTGGTTAAGGCGGTAGACTCAAGTTCTACTGACGTAAAGTCGCACGCGTTCGAACCGCGTAGGAGTCACTATTCTTTTTTTTTGCTCAAATCGAACTTCTGAATTCATATGCAATATCATAGCTAGTTTATTGTCCTAGTGTTCCATACGTTGAAACAGTGGAAGTGTATGTACAGAATTGAGAGCGAGTAGCAAAAACAGGTCAAACACCGCGTTTTTCCTGCAAGGTACTTCCAAACTTCAATATATTGTGAGCAGATGCACTTTCAGTCGTTTATGTGTTCAGGCCTGTTCCAAAACGATGCAATCGTCGGATTTAACCGCGGCACGTCAAGTTACTAGAGTGGAGGACCGGGTCTCAAATCATGCCGAGACTCAGGATCAGTTCAAGGATCGGTGTCTTCTCGACTGATAATGTACATAAGTCTTACCAACAGGTTAATAATAGACCAGTTTGAGGGGAGGAAAATGACACTGGAGGAATTAAGACGAACATGTAGACAACGTGAAATAGCGATGAATCGATTTCAACGGAAATGAGCCTACCGATTTGAGTGAAATTTGCAATTAAATATGAATTTTAGAAGCGCAATTTGGAGGCGCAACTTTATTCGACCCTGATACCGTGGGGGCGATATTCATCAGAGCTTGGCTGGATCAATGTAGCACCATCTGCCTAATGCAGCCCATATTTACACGCTGACTTACAAAATATCTTCACAATTACACCGGTCATATTACTTCTCCTTTTCCACTTAAATTGAGTCCACCCACCGTTTAAAACACAGATCGTGGTGACAGTTTAACACCCATAGCATTTGAATCCTGTACCCTATTGTTGTACCGGCAAATCCAATTCAAATTTCATCAATCTTCCGGCCCTTGTCACACAATGGGACCTTCTGTGAACTGTATGTAGAACAATTTTTGTTCTCCTAACGGACACAGATTTTTCCCCCTAAACACGTCCGGAAGTACGCTGTTAATGGCAATCCATCCGTTCCTTCACATTCTATTCCACAGAAAATAAAATTGCACATAGTTGCTCTTGAAGCACATTTCGGCACCTCAACATTTTCGTTCTTTCGTCATTCCAAGTATTTAGAGGACTTAAGCCCATAATACGGTACTTCTGTTCACGCAGTACGGCAGTGTTCCTATTTTTTGTTCCAACCTATAGCTGTTCCCTTATTTGTTCAGGGCCTCTGAATCAACTATTAAGCAGGAGCTTCGGAGTCGACCAACCGCCCTAATTCCCCCAGGTTTTTTTGCATATCTGCCGAAAACTACTACGTATCTTTATAGAGCCCGCCTCCGACCCAAATCGCACTACAAATTGTTGGCAATCGACTGGTGAAATTTCCTTACTCGAACTTACAAATATGGCGAAATCGATTAAGTTGACATCACGTGATATACTCTTTCCTCAGTATCGTGGTAGATTAGTGGAAGGAATCACGTACAATCCCTCCAATGACACCGTTATGTGGGTCGATATCATTGCTGCTGAGGTCCACCGTGTCCATCACTTGGATTGGACGACTCATGAAATTTTAAAATTTTCGTCTGCTCCTGCAGAATCGATCGGATCGATAGCCTTGACCAACAACGACAATATCATTATTGTATGCTGCAAGCATGGTCTTGCTAAAGGAGATTTCACAAAGAAGTCAATTGAGTATTTCTATAGATTTCAGTTCGATTCTGCGTACCTTCGATCTAATGATGGATATATTGACCCTTGGGGTAATTTGTGGTTGGGCATAATGAACGACTTTCCGTACCCCGTCAAGAACCAAGGGAAATTGATCAGAGTGGGATGCCACGATTTGGAAGTTACTACCATGGTGGATAACACCATTATATCTAATGGAACAGCATTTTCGTCCGATTCAAAATCGATCTTTTGGACAGATTCTGCCAATCACTTGATTTGGAAGTTTGACTATGATCTTCACAGTAACGAGCTTACCAATAAACGGGTTTTTGCTGATATTGCGAAATTGACAAACTCAAATGGTGAACCCGATGGTATGACAATTACAAAAGATAACGAAATATACAGTGCTGTGTGGGGCCAATCGAAGATCGTGCATCTTTCAGATCAAGGAGAAATTGTGGAGGAATTCCAACTACCAGCAGAACAGTGCTCATGTGTTACCATAGGCGGAAAGGACGGAAATACGTTGTTTATCACAACTGCCCATAAACAATTGGACGATCGTGAAGCTGTAATTGACCCATCCGACTTGCAGGGAGATTTAGGTGGGTTTATCTACAGTATTACGTTAGATAGATCGTTAAATGGACGCAACAAATTCATTTGGGGTGGTAAAGTGAATTGACAGCACTTTGCGTAACAATCAATCAACCTCATAATAGACTACGGGACATAATATACACTTTAATGAAGTCTATGTAGTTCAAGTGTCGAGTTGAAATAAACCTATATGAACTTTTTATCGTCCTCGTACAAATTTGTAGCTGGCCAGCAGTTTTTGTGGACATCGTCCTTAAAACGACGATTTAATTGTCTGCTAATAATTATATGCTGAATGTAGTTTCGTTTAGAATAACTTGTGAGAATTGATAGTTAATTTAGATCAGAAGCATGTATGTTTCTCAAGTTGATTCGTGTTGGTTTGATAAATATAACACTCGTTGCACAAATTCTTCGACCAATTCGTTTTCGTTGATTCCACCCGAACGGAGATCCTGTAACTTCAAGTTGGCTATAGTTGCTTGGTTGTTTCCAACATCTTTCTCTAGTATACCATTGGTGTTGTTCAATATTTGGCAGATTGTGGTTAGGTGAAACTGTAATGCATCGTATTTGAGGAACAGTTGGACGACATCGTCTTCAATGATCTTGTCAAAAAGTGATTTTGGTTCTTCATCAGCTGCTGGTGCCTCAGCTTGGGGAGCAGGCTTTGGGGTAGGCTCTTCATTATCGTGGACGTGTTGCTCATTTTTGAAACATGGGAGGCTGCAGTAATGAATGCTACACTTTGGACACTTGTATTTGGACTCAGTAGCACCACAAATTTCACAAAGCATAGTTGGGTTTGCTAAATCTGGTAGGGCCCCAAGCGATGAGATATGAGATGCCATGGTAGCGCCGAAGATGAATAATAGTTTGCAGCCACTTTACCGAGCGACGAAAACGGAGATGGTGCGTAAAGTAGGCGACAAGATCGAAGTAGGAGAAGCAATCATTCGACAAAGGAGAATAGGACAGGTAGAAGCAGGATAATTTCAGGTGGTAGAACCGCACTGGAATAATTGGTTCAGGTGGTGGGGAACACAATTACTCAACATTTCACATCCCTGTAAGCAGCAAATTGTGTCGAGCTACGTAAACGTTCTCCGGAACGACTCAATTGCGCTGGGCTGTTCCCTAGCAGCTGCCATGGATACTTCCCGAATAAGAGTCCGACAATCGGGCTTGACATATGCGGGCTAATGCAGTTCTAAAATTAACTGGCGTCAGCTCTTCAGTAAACAAACAAAAGAACTGGCATCGGAGGATGCATGCAATGTTCTAACACCGCAGAGCATGTCAATCTTATAGTTCTCGCCTCGTATTAGCAAGTGGTAAGTTTGGACCTTGCAAGATAAATCAACGAGTGTCGCTACCAATTGCCGTTTTGGTTCTGATTCATAGCATACATGAATGCAACCAAATGGTTTGTGGTTAACTCATGACTCAGTAATTGCGCAGTTGTTATTTATTATCTTTAAGCCAAAATCTATCGTTTGTCATGATTCAAGAACCTTTTGCCGTCGAGCAATTTATGGACAAGTATGAAACTGCTGCAACCTACAATATGGGGGAAACCTGTGTTTCCTCGCTTTCAATTGATGACATCTTGTGGTTCTCGCATACATCAGCGTCGGACTTTACCAATAAGCTTTTGAACTTGAAATTGACCTATGGCCACATCACGGGGTCGCCCGAGTTGAAGCTGGCAATCTGTAAACTTTATGAGTCGGTGGTACCCCAGAATGTTGTTATTACCAATGGGGCCATTGGTGGTAACTTTTTGAGTCTTTATTCAATTGTGGAGCCAAACGACACCGTAATTGTAATCCAGCCTACGTACCAGCAGCTTGCCTCGGTTCCGGCAATGTTTGGTGCCAAAGTGGTCACTTACGACTTGCAATTCGAACGGGGCTTTTTGCCAGTGATTGAAGAATTGCATGATTTAATTGGAATTCATAGCCCTAAGCTATTGATATTCAACAATCCAAATAATCCATCCGGAGTAGTTGCCAATGATGACTTTATGAAGTCATTGGTGCAATTGTGCTACAACCACAACATTTACTTGTTGTGTGACGAGGTTTACCGGCCATTGTATCATGGATTGTCAGAGAAAGAAAAACCCAAGTCTGCGCTCGACTACGGCTACGAAAAAGTCATTGTGACGTGCTCAATGTCGAAAGCATTCTCGCTTGCTGGAATTAGATTGGGTTGGATTGCTAGTAACGACAGTGATATAATCAATGATTTATTGCTTAAACGAGACTACAACACCATTTCTATCTCGATGCTTGACGATTACGTCGCGACGTTGGCGTTGAAAAACTACCAAGCAATCTTGGATAGAAATTATGAAATCTGTAGACTGAATTTGCTGAAGATTGAGGTGTTTATCAAGAAGTACCCAGAAATATTTTCCTGGGTCAAACCAAACGGAGGTAGTACTTGTTTCATCAAGATGAACTCCATCAATACCCAAGAGTTCTGTGAAACAATGGCCGAAAAATATGAAACGTTGATCGTTCCTGGAGAAGTTTTCAACCGTCCTGGTTTCATTCGGGTAGGGTTTGGTAACTCTCCTCAAGATATCGAATCTGGATTACAACAGATTGAGAGATGGTTGCAATCCAGAGACAAGGATGTCCAGAAGTAAAAATAAAGCAATTTAAAATCGTAGAAACAGTGTTAAAACAGACTTTTGGACTATCTACGTTTGACGAGAACCATAAATAAAAATGAATGATGACTTTGAACTGAATCGAGTAAATCTATTGTTGAGAGATGTTCCGACGGAAAACCGAGATCCCGGAAGATTTATAGGAAACAGACTCAGACACCCTAACCATAATGGAAGTACTGATGCTCCCGCACTTAAATTGATGTCTCTCGGGTAAAATGACTGCGCGTTAACGTAACTTTGACTGTTGTACTGTGAAACAGTCCAATGAGGCTGTATGGACAAAGCAGTGGGGTACAAGTTGCAAATTCTGCATAACCCAGGACAAACAAAGAGACAAAGAA
The DNA here is from genome assembly GCA_030560805.1 of Suzukiozyma palmioleophila. NCBI lineage: Eukaryota > Fungi > Ascomycota > Pichiomycetes > Serinales > Debaryomycetaceae > Suzukiozyma > Suzukiozyma palmioleophila. Next base: position 634,204 of record JAKTVY010000003.1, read on the forward strand.
CCAGCCTCGCACAACATGGTCGAAGCTCACTTTACTAATTAAGTACCAATATAAATATAGTTTCCAATAAGCATCCCACAACTGGCAAGTAAGTACTCCACTTCAATATGCTGTCTCGTGTAATGTTTCCAATTGACCATCATAAGAATGAAAAAAATTATTGCAGATTGTGTGGGTCATTTTCACGGCCAAGCCTTAACTAGGCCGGTGGTATATCGCTCGTAGTGTGAAACTTCTTGAAATGCGAAAAATGCGAGACAATAGACAAGTCCTGTGAAATTCCTCTTGTGGATGCGTTTTACGAACAATCTGAAGCAGCTTGCCTATCGTTCGATTATTTGGCGACCGGCTGCTGGAATTGAGGAGCCATAAACCGCTGGTATTAATGCAGCCATGTACACCAACATAAGCGTTGTAGCATGAAATCTGCACTGTACCCGAAGGTGCATATGCGAGCCTGTTCGAAGATGTCATACTGGCCACTTCGATGGTTGCAATATGGAGACAGTTACTTCCAGAGTAACTTTGCTGGTCTTGTGACGTTATAGTGTCCCATGCACTAGGCAATGCTGACACTTGCTCGTTAAGTGAGATTAAACAAATACTCTGGCGCGGTAAAACCACTAAATCAGGTGGGTAAAATTATTGTACAACATGATGTATAAACAATTCAGCAAACACGAGCTCCATAGGCTGTAGACCGTGGAAGAATGCATTGCGTTTCCCACTGCCAAAGTTCAATTCACCATTATTCCAGCGAAGGCATTTTGACAGGACGCATGTTATCATCTGTTACACAGGACAAGGACGATGTCACCAGCAAACTTGCAATTAACCCAGGCAAGATAGACTTAGAAGCGGTACCATTATACATCTAAGCAGCATCAGCGTTGGTATTGACCATCTGGACTGGTTGATGGAGGACGCAACGCGCGGCAGTCTTAGGAGCTGCAGTACGAGACAAAAAATATCAGCATAACCGTGCCTTAACTCATCACTACATAAATCGACTACCGCCCATTGTTTACGGCATTACGTTTTGCGCAGCAACAAACATGTCCTATTAATAGTGCTTCTATCTGACGTGGGGACTAAGGGTAGAAGACTGAACGTTATTGTGGTAAAAGTACCGTGGTGTTGAGGGAGAGACCGACCTGGTGATAGAGCCACCTCCTCATGCAAGCCCAATACACTACCCAGCTCGACAGACCCTCACACCACTGTACACAACCACAGGGTAGCGAGGGACAACGCAAAATTGTGGTGGTAAAATTTTCGACTTCGTTGCAGATCTATTTTTAGACGTTATCTCCTAATAGAATTGTTTGGATCACCTGTATATTGTTTAGGATTTTGATATATAGTAGTGGTAAAATAGTAAAATTGAAACAAATTTTGCTATAGAACGTAGGACGGAAAAAACGTTGATAGCGTGGTGACATCTAGTAACACATTTGTTTGGAATGAGTTATCAGGGCAGGACGGTCAACAAGGTTTATGGCCAGGACTTCATCATCGATAAGAATTTTCGCATTGTCAAACAGCTTGGCCATGGTGCGTATGGTATTGTGTGCTCGGCAAAGTTTGATGATGGATCCAGCACCGGTGCTGCTGGGGAACAGGGCGACATAGATGCGGTCACCACAAACAGCTCAGCAGACGGAAGTTATGTCGCCATCAAGAAGATCACCAACATCTTCTCCAAGAAGATCCTTTGCAAGAGGTCATTGAGAGAATTGAAGTTGTTGCAGTTTTTCAGGGGCCACAAAAACATCACTTGTTTGTACGATTTGGATATCGCACTTGATCCTGTGACTGGCGACTTTAACGACGTGTACCTATACGAGGAATTGATGGAGTGTGACATGCACCAGATTATACGGTCAGGCCAGAGTTTGACAGATTCGCACTTTCAATCGTTTATTTATCAAATATTATGTGGGGTCAAGTACATTCATTCGGCAGACGTTTTACATCGAGATTTAAAGCCAGGAAATATATTAGTTAACGCCGATTGTGAGTTGAAGATCTGTGATTTCGGCCTTGCGCGAGGGTTTCTGGAAGACCCTGAGAAGAACGCCGGGTTTATGACGGAATATGTCGCAACAAGATGGTACCGGGCGCCAGAGATCATGTTGAGTTTTACTAACTACACTAAAGCAATTGATATCTGGTCCGTAGGATGTATATTAGCAGAGTTACTCGGGGGGAAACCGCTTTTCAGAGGTAAAGATTATGTCGATCAATTGAATCAGATTTTGTTGATCTTGGGTACTCCCAAGGAATCGACCTTGACGAAGATTGGCTCTACTAGAGCACAAAATTATGTTAGATCTTTACCTCTAATGAAGAAGGTACCTTACTCGGAGTTGTTCCCAAGTGCAAATCCGTTGGCGTTGGACCTTTTGGAAAAGATGCTTACTTTAGATCCGTATGAAAGAATCACCGTCGAGGAAGCTTTGGAACATCCATACTTGGCTATATGGCATGATCCGCAGGATGAACCGGTGTGCCAGGTAAAATTTGATTTCAAATCTTTTGAAACCGTAGATTCGATGGATACAATGAAACTGTTAATCCTAGAGGAAGTGGCAAACTTTAGAGAGTTTGCAAGAAAACCAATTGAAGAGCAGCAACAAATCCAGTTGCAGATTCAAGTTCAACAACGCCAACGCCAAGAACAAGAGCGTCAGTTGCAAGAAGAACAAAAGCGAGCACAAGAACTTTTGCAACAACAACAATTACAACAACAGCAGCAACAGCAACAACAGCAGCAACTTGAACAACAACAGCTCGAACAACAACGACAATTACATGGCCACCAACTAGCTCATGATCATCAGCATCAACAACATCCATTAGAAATTGACCAGAATCATTTGAACCAAGAACAATACAACTCAAGAATTTTTCATCAAAACTATACTCCATCAACTGCTGTGAATACTTCAAACTTGGATAATGCGGAATCAAGTTTCACTGTACCAAAACCTCAAGAGCTAGATGAATTTACATTCAACAATCAGGAAGTGTATCAAGAAAATTTTAATTTGGGGAATATGAATCAAAATGACTTATTCCGTTTGGAAGAAGAATTGGGATTTGGATTGGATGGCACCATCTTTTATAATAATCAGGAATGATACAAATAGTGACACATTTAAATATTGCATTTTTCAACTCCTACAATTAATGATGGTATTTTATTATCCATGAACTAAAATTTAAATCAAGTTGAAGGTCTTTTGTCTCCAGATTCCCTCACATTGTACTATATCGAGACAGGTTTTGGTTTGTTTTTACATTAATAGAGATGTCGCACTGAGCATCATCATCTGCATCAGAAAGTATATGTCAATTTGCTAGGTCAAATAAACAATATTGTTTGAAAAATTACGCTTATTAATCCCAATAGTTACTTGTATAAATGTTAAGATTGTATTTACGAAGGGATTATTTCATATCTAAATATATCACCGTTTTTTCCAAAACACCAGAAGTATTTATCATCTAGGTGTGATCCATCGATCTTACCATCGTTGATGTAACAACTCAAGTCTAAACTCATAAGCGGAATTTCAATTGATGGAACAAGTTTGTCATCCACAATTGGATGGATCATCAACGGTTGTCTTGTAGTGTTCTTGTAATGACGTCTCAATCTCAAGTCAAATAAGGACTTGTAAATTGAATTAACAATTTCAATTTGAGGATCCAGCTGTTGCTTAGTATCATCGGGAGCATTTGTATTATTGATCTCGTTTAAGATTGTGTTCATACTTGTATTTGTCCCATTCATACTTGTATTCAAATACCCATTTATAGAATCGTCATGGTACGATCTCGCTGTTTGTAAGAATACTCCGGGTGCTGGAACACTGGGATTCCTCCGAGCAACCGGACTAGGACTGTGTTGAGAATTTATTAACGATGGCTGTTTTCGATGCATGGATCTACGCCTTCGTCTTTCTGTGTCCTTTTCTGGAGTTTTGGGAAACTTTAGTTTTGGTAATGCCTTGTAATTAAATTCCCAAAGGATAATTTTACCATCATAGCCACAACTTATTAATCTATAGTTATAATCAGGCAAAAATTGAACATTGTGAACTGAATTCGAGTGCCCTTTCAACCTACACACTATTTTAATATCTTTGATTAGTGGAGGAAAACTAGTCTTGGCTCCAGCATTTCGATGAACACTGCTTGTACTGTTCACTGTCCCACTTCTTGATCGTCTGCCGTGCAAACTGGTTTGGGATTGTAATGGATTCAACTGATTATTTGTTGGAACTGGATCATCCTTTTTCTTTAATAAACCATTCACATTATAGTAGTTGAATTTAAAGATCTCCACAAGATCACCATTTCCTACCACAGCAAGAAATTTGAAATCCGGTGAATATTGAATCATGCTGATTCCATCATTGAAGTAGTTGGAGATAATGTCAGTAATAATCGAATTGTTTTTGATATCATTCCCAGCATAATTCTTCTCGTACGTGAACATCAAGTCTATAAATCTAACAAACCCGTCCCGTCCTGCGATTGCAATCACCATAGGATTGAAGTAATCTGTTTCAAATGATTCCTTGGTTTTACTGTTGAATGGTAATGTTGAAGTGATTGACGTGATTGCCGTATAACTCAACTTGATATGACCCAAAATCAATTCATCTAAACTTGGCTTGGTATATATACTTAAATCAAATTTCTTGAAAACGGTCATTTTCGAATCATTTCCTACAACCTGTCTTGTATATGTTTGACACACATCTGTGTTCAGATCGGATGGATTGAGAATCAAAACTTCACCATTTCCTAAACCCACAAACATTAAATAAGGATAACGTGGATGGAACACGATTTCAATACTTGTAACGCAAGAGTTCAAGTCTTTTATTTTAATAAATTTGTGACTTAGTTTTACCAAGTCTAATAGTAATAGATCACCATTATCAAATCCGAGCACAATAAGCGGAAATAATGCTTTTAAGCAAGTTACATTATTTTGGAACTGTAATCTTAGCAAAGGTTGTTCTATGGTTTTTTTGTACTCACTGCCCTCTTCAACAAACGGAAATATAGATTTTGGAGTCTGAATTGTCGTAGTGTGACAATATTGAGAAGATGAGTCGAGAGCAAAAATGTTCAAGACATTGATATTGGCCGCTACAATCAATTTCTTTGCAAATGAAAGATCTTTTAAGGATTCATGCGACTGTAATACATTCAACTCAAAAATTGATGATGCAAAATTGTTGTTCAAAATGGATGGAGTGATTACGATAATTCTTGTAAAACATCCATTGACTAGTGTTTTCATTGGATCATGGTTCAATGGGTTGATGTTAGCTCCAATTCGTACATTTTCTAGATTTTTATTTGTGTGAGAGATCTTTGTGAATAGCTTGTTGATGTGATAAGGAATAGACACATATGTAGTTGATTCCTGGTTCGTCAACGGAGGCCTTGCAATGTTAAAGTAGTACGGGTGTAGTTGTAACCAGCAGTTTTGGGAAGTTGGCCATATTATTTTCTTGAACGGACTTGAACCAAATTCATCGAGTTTTGAATCGTCCAACTTGAAATGGATATTGTCGTCCAAATAATCAAAGCCTGGATATACTGAGTTGAGGAACGGTTGTACTGGAGGTAATTTCACGTCAGTAAAACCCAACAGGGTCATGATGAATGACAGTAGCAGTAAAATGTACAAAATCAATTAAGAATTTAGTGGAAAATAATCGTGGATGGAGCGTCGTTCCAGAGCCTTGGGGGTGCAGTGGGGACAGGCGTGTGGATGAACAACTGCAATAGACTTAACTATAGGGAAGGAGGTGATTCCGATTTAAAAAGGGAACGATAAACAGTGTTGGATACAGATTGGAATAAAGAGAGCCGATTGATGGCGGTAGGTGACGGAGATTAACCTTGATAGAACGGTTGGGTATACTGTATGGTGAGAATAGGGGCCCAAATCAGCTAGAGTAAGTAGCGGCTAAATTCGTCAGAAAACCTTCACAATAGCACTGTGGACACGATTAGGACCAAGTTGCAAGTGTAAGTAGATGGTCTATGCTGTGACAACCACCTTTTGTTACGACCTCTCGCTTAGATTTTCTATTTGTCAGTAAGATTTCGGAGATTTCCTCCCGCCGTAGTACTCCGACTTCACCAAACGGCAGCTATATAAGTTAATGTAATATATACATATACAGCAGTATTATCAACAGCAGCGAACGGAGGAAGCTACAATTTGTGTGCTGGAAGAAAAAGTGTAATGTAAATTGGTTGCAAAATCTCGGTGATACTTTCCTACAGGACCCCTCCACGACTGTGTAACGTTATTCTGTAATTTACCTCGGTGACACCACCAACTGTTCGTATGAGCTGGTACTACATTAGGACTTTTGTAACCGCATCAGCTTACATTGCGACCTACGATTACACAATTTCTGCGTTATACACCACAATCAACATGACTTGTAATTTGTATCTCAAGATTCTATTAGTACTGTAGCAGAAGATCCCACGTAACCAGAACCACTTTAGTAACTTCCCTAGATGCGGAACAAGCCTCACTCAGTACCCTCAGCCCAGGCCCGGTAGTGGACGCTGGCACTACTACCTTTCGCACAGTAATGTACAGGACGAGGGTGGTAAAATCTCTCATCAATTTTTTAAGTTTTTTTATACTAGTATAGTTGCCAGAACCAATTTCACGATGGAATATCGCCATATCGCAGTTGCCGTCTGTGTATAAACTACAAGATGTCCACTACGACTCATTTCTTCCAGGACAAATTTTCGTGAGTATACAATATGATTTTTCGATTTTGCTGTAGCCGTCATTTTACATCAGAGCTAGCGACAATCGAAATCATCTTCTTACCTCCAGCTCCACATATCGCCCTCACCGTGCTTCCAGAACAAACCAGATGATTAAAGGGCCCATAAAAACCATATTCATCCTCCAAGTGTATCCCAATCCGTAACAAGTATCTCCCCCATTAGGTCCATTTTCATCATTACTACTACAGTGCGACTACAGCATAGCTAGACTAAAAGTACATTGCGGCTCAAAATCAGTGCCGGTGGCGCAGAAGGAACATTTTGGTTTCGACAAACCAGCTAGTTGAGGTGATTGGTAAGTTCTACATTGCCACCAGGGGAACTGTAGGCGCCGCTCACTGCCATCCTCGTAACACCAATATGATGAAATGCTCATTTGGCAGCATAGCGGTAGATTTATTTCACGTGAGCACGCACGTGATACACATTTCCTAATTTGGAAGAAAGATTTTTTTAGTGTGGTTCGGGGGGAGGGGGCGAAAATTTTTCCAAATGTTATTAAATTGTTAGTAGGGATCAAGTAAATTTTGATACTCTGGTCGACTAAATTGGCCATTTGTTTGGATTTCCCATAGGTATACCCTTATATATTGGCGAATATATTGTCGTATTACGCGATACGCCATAAATTTGCTTGAATAATTCCATAGTTTGGCTGGAATAGGGTTGAGGATATCACGGAAATTTTTTTTGCTCATTGTCGACAAAATTGAAGGTGACAAAAACATCCAAACATCAATAGTTAAACCAAGTTTTTTTAATTAAGTATATTACTGGTGGTTTAATCATAATTCGTCAACTATAGATTGCCTATACATACCAAGAGGTTCTGTTTAACAGAATATGGCAGTACTACCGGCTAAGAGCCCCGGCAATGCAAAATCACACACATCAGGGGCTCGGTTTAGACAACGGAAAATCTCGGTTAAGCAACCATTAACCATCTACAAACAACGAGATTTACCTAGTCTAGACAACAATGACTTGGAACCAAGTCAAGTCCATCATTTGAATTCCAACCAGACTACACAACAACGTGATTTGCATGCCATAGAGACTGGAGTTGATAAGAATGAAGAAGATGAAGTTCATTTACAACAAGTTATAAATGCAGCACAAAAGGCATTGTTAGGCTCCAAAGACAAGAATAACAAGGATGACCAAGCAGCGTCTGTTTATATTCCCACTCCTGATGCATCGCAAATTTGGGCAGACGCTCCAAAGTATTACTCCGATCAAGTTTTTAATCAACCAGAATCATTCATCAAGTTTTCTGCAACCATAGAAGATACTGTTGGGGTTGAATACAACATGGATGAGGATGATGAGAAGTTTTTCAATGATGTATTAAACAAGACATACCCCAAATCGTCCCTGGAATCGAAATGTACAGAACTTGAATTTGAGGCTATTGTAGATAGATTTGAAAAAACAATTGAAGAAAAGCAACCTTTCTTGTCTATGGACCCATCTAATATCTTAACATATAAAGAACTTTCAGGCTTCATTTTAGAAGAGTTTGGTTCATCTTCCAGTAACACTCCATACACCCAATCAGGAACTCGATACAATTATTTATCAACAACTGCATTGAAAGAAAAGCTATCCAAAGAATTGAATTGGGAACCATTTGTAACTGTGTTTGATAAGGATAATAAATCAAACAAAAATGAATGCCGACCAATACCAAAATTATTTGAGTTATTTGGTGAGGCTATCTATAATCATTGGAAGCAGAGAAAGATGGATCGTAGAGGTAAAAGCATTCACCCGAGTCTAAAATTTGAAGATCCCAATGCAAATGAAAAGGATAATGACAACGATCCTTATATTTGTTTTCGTAGACGTGAATTCCGTCAAGCTCGTAAAACTAGAAGAGCTGATACATTGGGAGCTGAAAGAATTAGATTATTACAGAAATCATTGCATCAAGCTCGTGATATAATTTTGAATGTTGCTCAAAGGGAAATTTTGAAGTTGCAAAACTACGAAGCTGACCACTCAATTTTCAAGTTACGTGCAGAAGGTAAAAGTCTCAAACGAGCTGTTGGGATTAAAGGAGATGATCATTTGTTTTACCCTCATAAGCGTAAAAAGATCATTAAAGTTAAAGAGGAAGAAGAAAGAAGAGACAAAAAACTTACATCAAGAGACTCATCAAATGTTGCTATGTCTGGATCTGCTGCAGCGAGAGCTCAACAAGTTGCCGCACAAGAAGAAACTTCGTCTTCTACCCAGCCTTATGTTAAGTTACCTCCTTCGAAAATCCCAGATATGGACCTTGTCACCGTGTCGTTGGTTTTGAAAGAAAAGAACGAAACCATCAAACGTGCTGTTTTGGAGAAGTTGCGTAAACGTAAAGAACAAGACAAAGGCTTTGTTAATCTCACTGACAATCCATATGAACCATATTTCAACATCACTACCAATAATGAAAAGTACAAGGAATTGAGTCACATTCCGTATTCATCTATTGCTGCGGCAAATTACCATCAAATTAACACTTCGAACTATCTTAGTGATTCAGTCAAAAAGATTTTAGAGGAAGCAAAAAGGCCCTTACCTGGAGTCAAAACATTAAGAGGTTCAAATGGGGAATTGATTCCATCAAAACCATTTCCACACTTGTCCAGTTTATTGCAAGACCGTATCAATAAATCCAAATCGAACAATTATATTTCTTTGTTACTTTCAAATATCGAAACTCATAACTTCAATGCTTACAGCAATGGATTTGCTGCACAAGTTTCTGAAGATACTGACGACTCGGCTCTATCTGACCCAGTCTTTAGATTAAGAAAACGTCTGGGAAGAAACAACAGAACCTTTGTTGATAGAAGAGGATTAGTTCAAAGACCAAATGATGTTATTGACGAATTTCTTAAATTTGATGACACCGAGGATACAACTAATGAAGATGATATGGACATTGATACCGATGCAGACAAAAACAAGTCATCTGCTATTCCAAATGTATATGACTCTAAAGTGGATGTCATCACTCGTCTTGATTCTCGTTGGAAATTCGACACCGATTTATCTGAAAGTCAAAAGGGTGAAACTGATCCATTCTGTCTTGACCCGTCAAGATTGAATAGTATTAGTGATGATACTCAATCAATTAGATTTGGTTCCATGTTATTATCTAAATCATATGGGTTGTTGAGAGATGCTGTCCATCAAAAGCAACAATTATATCTTCAGCAAGCTCGATTACGTGCGATCCAACATTCCAACAGACAACAAACACAAAGTGCAACGTCGAATTCATCGAGTGAAAAATCTCAATTGTCAGAACAACAATTGTTACACAGACAACAATTACAAAACAAGGCCAATTCTAACACAGGATTGAAACCTGGTTCTGGAAATGGAGGAGGAAGCTCATCATCCTCGTTAACATCACAACAATCAAATGGAAGGTCATCCAATCTAGCAGGATCTCCACTGTATAATAATAGTCGGTCAAACAAAAACTCATCCGATTCAAAACTAACGAACAATTTTAACGCTCAAAACATTAAGCATTATAATAAATCTTCCACCATTGCATCACCCAATAAAGCATCAACTCCAGTTAGTGGTAGTCAAAAATAGTTGAAGTTTTCACTAGGTTTTTTTGGTATTTAATCAAGCTCTTGACGAGTTTTTTGATTTAAACGGTAGAAGGACATGATATATAGCTTAATCTAATGTATTATAGTATAGAATCTGCTGTAAGCACTTTAGCAGTAAGATTTAATTTCGTATGTCTATTCTTCTCCCATAATTGGGTCTATAAAGTGAATATAATGTACATATATAAAATACGAAAACAGTATGATTATGTGACAAAGTACAATTCAGATTTGAAATTAGAATAATCCTTCAATTTCACCATCTTCGTTGACTTCAACATTCATGAAACCAGCATGAGTTGGTAAACCTGGAATGGTCATAATTTCTGCTGCCAAGGCATATAAATAACCAGCACCTGCGGAACATCTCACTTCTCTAATTGGAACAGTGAAGTTTGTTGGAACACCTTTCAAGGCGGGGTCATGAGATAATGAGTATTGGGTTTTTGCGATACAAATTGGCAATTTATCGTAACCTTGTTTAGTGTAAGTTTCAATTTGTTGTCTAGCCAATGGTGACAATTCAATTCCATTAGCACCATACATCTTTTGGGCAACAGCGGAGAGCTTGTTTTCAACAGTATCATTTACATCGTACAAGTATTGTTGTGGTGTTTCGTCAGATTTCTTGACTGCTTCAACAACAGCCTTGGCAAGATTGTAAGCACCAGCACCACCTTTAGCCCAGTGGTTTGATGGAACAGCAAAGTCAGCACCAGCCTTAATGGCTTGATCTTTAATCAATTCGATTTCAGCTTCAGTATCAGTTTCAAATTCGTTAATGGCAACAACAACAGGAACATTGTATTGTTTGATGTTTGCAATTTGTTTAGCTAAGTTAGCACAACCCTTTTCCAAAAATCCCAAGTTTTCAGTAACATATTCACTTGGTAATGCTTGACCTGGTTTAACATCTGGAGCACCACCATGTAATTTCAAAGCTCTAGAGGTTGCAACCAAAACAACAGTGTTTGGTTTCAAGCCAGAGGTTCTACATTTGATGTTGAAGAATCTTTCACCACCCATGGTGAAATCAAAACCGGCTTCAGTAACAACGAAACCTTTTTCACCATTATTGATTGGGTTAGAAGCTGCAGTTAATTTCAATGCCAATTGATCAGCAATAACCGATGAAGCACCAATAGAAATGTTAGCGAATGGGCCGGCATGAACAAAAACTGGAGTACCTTCTAAAGATTGCATCAAGTTAGGTTTAATAGCATCTTTCAATAATGCAGTAATGGCACCAGCACATCCAATATCTTCGGCAGTAATAGCAACTCCAGTTTCTTTTTGAGTACCAACGACAACTCTACCAACTCTTGCACGCAAGTCTTGTAAAGAGGATGATAATGCCAAAATAGCCATCAATTCTGAAGCGACAGTGATATCCATACCAGTCTTTCTTGGAGGGAACTTACCAGCTTCATTCTTTCCTTGACCAATAGTCATTTCACGAACAAATCTATCGTTACAATCAACAACACGTTTAATGGTGATAGATTCTGGATCAATATTCAAACGAGCAAACTTTTCAATTTCTTCTGGAGTCAAGTCATCAGGGTTAGTCTTGTTGATACCCAATTTTTCTAATCTAGCCAACATTGATGGGGTAAAGGTTCTCTTGCCCTTCTTTGATGGAACCAAACGTTTGTAGAAACCAGCAATAGATTTAGAAGTGTATTCGTGGAACATTCTTGTATCGACAGCAGCACATAATAAGTTTTGAGCTGCTGAGATAGCATGAATATCACCAGTCAAGTGCATGTTAAATTCGTCCATTGGAATAACTTGGGAGTAACCACCACCAGCTGCACCACCCTTAACACCGAAGGTTGGACCCATAGATGGTTGTCTAACATTAGCAATAGAGTTGTAACCTAAATGAGCACCTAAAGCTTGAGTCAAACCCATAGTGGTGGTTGATTTACCTTCACCTAATGGGGTTGGGGTGATACCAGCAACTAAAACATAGTTACCTTTGTCAGAGGCACCTTCGGCTTGTTTTGTCAATCTGTTAATAACTTGCTTTGGGTCTACTTTAGCTTTGAAATGACCATAAGGTTCTAATTCTTCTTCCAATAAACCTAATTCATGAGCAATTCTGGTGATTTTCTTAGGTTTTTGAGCACGAGAAATAGCAATATCAGATGGAACTGGATCTTGTAAATCTAATGGCAAAGGTTTGAAAGCATGAACATGGGCGTTATTAGCCTGCAAAATAGCAGCATCATAAACGTTTGAACATAACATAGCCACGGTCATAGGACCAACCCCACCAGGAACTGGAGTTAAGAACTTAGCCTTCTTACGCACAGCATCAAAGTCGACATCTCCTACCAATTTTTTTCCATTCTTTGCACTTGGATCATCTTTGTAGTTGATACCAACATCAATGACAATGGCGTCATCTTTGATCCAGTCCCCTTTAACATATTCTGGAATTCCCACAGCTGCAATAACAATATCGGCTCTTCTAACGATTCCTGGTAAATCATAAGTGTGACTGTGACAAACAGTGACAGTACAGTCTTCGTTTCTTAACATTGCTGCTACTGGAGTACCGACAATATCAGATCTACCAAGCACAACGGCATTTTTACCTCTTAATTCAATTCCAGTAGTTTTGATAAGTTCAATACAACCGTTGGGAGTACATGGCTTGAAAATCGGATTACCACCCTTTTTAGACAATTCACCAACATTGTATCTATCAAAACCATCAACATCTTTTTCCTTGGCTACGGAGTTTGTGATGGTGACTTCGTTAATGGATTTTGGAAGGGGGAGTTGAACCAAAATCCCATTGACTTTAGGATCACGATTCAAGTTGTGAATAACTTCCAATAATTCGTCTTCAGTGATATCTTCATCCAATTTGACGAGATTCAGCACAATGTTAGCAGATTGTGCTGCTTTCAATTTAGATCTGACGTAAGAAGAAGAGTCAGGACGATCCCCCACTTGAACGATAGTCAAAGATGGTTTAAATTTCAAACTTTCAAAAGTAACAGCAGACCCGCTAGCTACATGGTGACCGTTTAATCGGTTGTATTCAACGACCTTATCAGCAATTGTGCTTCTAATAGTTTTGGCTAATTTAGTACCACTAATAATAGTCGCATTGAGATTACGGTAACTCAACGAAAACCGTCTCGTCATACGAGGTACAGCATTACGCAACATTGTTAGACAATTGTAACAGAAATCAAAGCACACACAGTAAACAAACTTGAGCTGCAACACTTAAAAAAAAAAATCAATTAATTGTATCTCTTCATTACATATATTCCTGTAGGTGCTACCAGACATCGCTTACTATGTGCCGGCAATGGTCGGATCATAGGGCGAACTTGTTTAAAAAAAATTCAATGAGTCACAGTGGGAGCAACCGAGCCGAATGAAAGTTAACTGGAGGTATTATCAAACATGACTGTAACACAAGTTTTATGCAATTATCTAGTCACTGTTTTTGATAGCTTTGAGACTTGTTTTCACTCTGTTCTCTCATATGATTCAGATATCGCCAGAGTCAACGTTTGTATAATCTCATCTCAAATTACTTCTGACTCTGAGACACGTGATATTCGGAGAATTATAGCCTAAATTTTTCAACCGTTTAGTGTGGACGGCTTGTGTGGGACCTTTGTGGGACTTTTGTGGGACAGTAAGTCATTTGGTGTGCTCAGCCTGGAAACATCCTAATATAAACACATTTATTTGGAAAACGAAGACATATTGAGGAATTTGATGAAGATAAGTAAAGAGTTGTAGATTTAATTTGAATACGTTTTGCGCCAACACGGGTTGTAGTTTTTCAAATGGTTGCAGTCATTTTTCAATTACTGTGGCTACTTGGTTCTGTTCAACCAATCCAAACTTGTCTCAAATAAAGAAGGGTCATATTGAGTTCAGCAGACATTTGTTCTATTATGACCTTAGAAAACGGGTAGAAGATATCCTGTAAGTTAACATCCATAAACACCTAATATTAGAAGGAATATGTGTTGACAGACACCAAATTTTAACAATTTGGAGCTAACTCTGTACCTCGTTCTTAGAATTTTAATATTTATCTACAAGATGTAGAAATAGAGCCATTGAACTCAATTACACCCATATTAGGGTTTTGTCGAGTTTTATAATTATATTGGTTTACAGTACATGTTATTTACGGCTGTTATATACTTATACCCTTATTGTCCAAGTAAAAGGCGACAACATTTTCACACTTGCTGACCAAGGGTCTTACTAGTGTCAGCCGCACGACATGCAGGCACATTGGTACCATTGGGTGCTAACTTAATTCCATAATTTGGGTTAGATGTTGCAAGCGATATTTCAGATGGGAAAAAATATCCATTTATGTTGAATTTTGTGGCTTGTAACATATTCTTCAGTGGAACAAGTTATAAGGTGTAGTTTTTTGTAATATAAATTTTGCTGTGTGATTTTTTTGTTGATGCAACACGTGCATACATCTGACGCACCAAAAACGGTTGATCTCATTCACAATAAGATTGGAGATGGTGTATCTGGAATGCTACATTCTGTACATCTGCAATGAAAGTTGTATTTTTGTGTCTATTTATGTTTGGATTCCCTATTTGAAAAAAGCAACTCAGATACAGCGAGTCGACATGTAAGCTATTAGTAACATACCTTTCCATACTGCAAGTACAGATGGTTGGGCTCGTATCTTATTGTACAAAATGATAATCGTCTGTTGCATTGTAAAATGATAAGATTCGTTTCAATGTATACGCCTGCTTCTACTGCAAGTTTAACAAAAGTATTGTAATCTATTTATCGTTTACTTGGTACGGGAAACATTTTGCACTTCTTCCATTTTATGATGAACTGTGTCTATAGTATAAATGCTTAGGTTAATGCTATTTATTATTATAAGTATGCATAGATATATTTCGCTTGCTTTTAGTACTATATCACTTGAACCATTGATATATTGGTAGAAGTTAACAATTGTTAAGACATTTTCAAGTTTCAGTCAAAACAACACTATGCATCATGAGGTCTTGTATTGCCATGCTATATCTTAAATTATGAATTACTAGTTGGTCCATGTTCCACTTCTATTGGTTCATTTTCCACTTCTATTGGTTCAGTTTCAGTCGAACTTTCCCGTACTTCTATTATTTCCACTAGACTGTTGTCATCTTTCACTGTTGGTGTCTTTTCAAATATGTTATGATCATTGACGTCAATGCCTCCTATTTGCTGATCCAATTGATCAGCTCGTCCTTCATGTTCTTTTTCATCCTCTTCCTCTAGGATATCTGTTGGCACACCATTATCCCGACCGTCTGACTCCTTTCGTAATTGATGCAACATGGCTTGGGCACGAAGGTATACTTGGTCATTTTTGGGGGTTACCTCGTTAACCACTTGATTTTTACGCGAAGTTAATCTTCTTTTTAACAAATTGACACTTTCGTATTGTGTTGTCAATGCCGTTTGTACCTCAGATGCATCTATTTCTCCAAATAGATCTGGGCCAGCATCTTTTGCCGAATACATGGATAAAACTTGGCTTCTACGTTTACGCCTCATCTCCCTCGATGTTGACGATGTTGTTGATGGTGTGCTCGACTTCAATTTCTCTAACAATAAATCAATTGCATCACTTCCTTTGGACAATCTATTGTTTTCATTGTCCTCGGTGCAGTTGGATTTCTCCCTTGTCGACCCATCCTGACTATAATCTGTTTGTTGTACGTCTTCGTCTTTTTGATTGTTGGTTTTTGATCCTTTCTTAGATGCCATTTTGGATTCTTCCGCCAATCTCTTACGTACCTCATATGCTCTTTGTTCTTCTTCCCTTTGGATATTCTCTACGTGAGCTCGTTTGAACTCGTTGATGAATCCAATAATTTTCTTGAAAAATTGATTCTTACTTTGACCGTCGTCGGGGTTTTCTCCAAAATATTCCATCAATGATGTAAACTCTTCATTTGTTCTATTCCAATGCAGTTGTAGCAATGAATTCTTGGTTTGAGCTCGTTCCATTGGCTTCGTTAACTTAGCTAAAACCTTATCCTCGGGGTGGAAGTTTTTCACATCACTAAGGTTTCCCTTCGATATTGAACTTAAAACATTATTAATGTTTCTTTCGTATTCTTGGCAGTCACTTTCCAATTGCTCTATAGAAATATTCTGAATTAGTTGCAATGGGCTCAACTCATCGACGAATGAGCCAAACTCTGGGAATTCATTTCTCACAATTCGTTCAATATAATGCAAAAAGTTCATAGAGTTTTTCTCGTCCTTCATGAATTTTAACCTTGATAATGTGTCCAATTTAAAACCTAGCGCCTGTTTGGAATGGTCATTCATAAAATTCCCAACCGATCTTATTAAACCTAATACGTTTTGCAAGTTTTCTGTATTTCGCAAACTCTTGTTTGCATCATCAATCAATTCTAGTTTTTTTACCAAATCTAAATAATCCTTTTGGTAAGTTTGAGTCAACAATAAAGCACGCGATCTAGACTTCCAGTAATGTCTCAAATTAAAACAAAGCTCAAGATATATTCTGTCCGGCCTTTCCAAGAGATCTGGGTCCTTTTTCGTTTCCTTTTTCAAATCAATAGAATTGCTAAAATCAGTAGAATAGGGTTTAAAATTTCGTAAAGTTGAGTCACTGATTTCACTCAATACATCATTATTGAAGAATTCCAAAACACTTATGTTTGTGAGTATTTCTTCATCACAGTGAAGTATTTTTAGAGTCAATTCAGTTGGCAGTAAATGTGAAAAAATGTGCAAGTTAATCCCAAATTGTTGGGCTAAATCTCGAGGTAAGTATGATACCTTTTCTTGCTCGATTGATTTATCCGCAACATTTGATTTCATTTTTATTGCGGAATACTTTGCAACAAAAACTTTCTCAACCTCACGCAAAATTCCTTTTTCCATTAATCTATCGGATAACTTATCTGGTTCAATCCCAGTCCAAAATGTTTTCTCAATATTGTCAATTTTATCCCAATGCATTTGTTTCAATTTTGGCTTTGGTTTTGTTGATACTGATTGAATTGCAGAATCTAGAGGCTGTACGTCAACGGGAGGAGTTTCTTTAGTTGGTGTACCTATTTTTGATTCAATTGGTGAATTGATTATTGAACTAATTCCACTCAATATACCTGGCATTGGTGGTGGTGTTGGAGGTTTTGAATCCAGTCCTTCATCTAAAATCCTTTTTGCTATTGGTGGTACTTCATTTGATGAATTTTGCATAAACCCAGGGAGTGCTGGTGGTGGTGGCGGTACACCAGGACTTGTATCGGTTTTCATGAAATCAGGCAACATCGGAGGAGGTGGTGGTGGTGGTGGTGCATTTACTGTTTTTGACATGAACTCAGGAAGGGCCGGTGGTGGTGGTGGTGCCAGTGGTGGTGCCAGTGGGGAAGTTAATGAGCTATTATTAACGTTCGTTTTCATGAATTCTGGCAAACTTGGTGGTGCTGGTGGTGGTGCTGGTGGTGCTGGTGGTGGTAGGACTGCTGCTGAGCTTCCAGGCTTAACATCTGTGGTATGGGAATTCATTTGAGATTCTTGGTGTTTAAAAAGCTGTTTAGAGACAGTGTTTGCTTCCATATGCTGACCTTGAGTTTGGTCTTTTTCGTGTTTGAATACAGAGTTTTCATCCCCACGGAATTCAAAATCAAAATCTGAAATAGACCTATGAATTGGGTGTGACTGCTTCATATCTATTCTGGTGTCAACTTCGCTATTGGTATCATGTATGTCAGGGTTAGAATCTAAACTTTCGTTGTTCCCAAAACTTTTCTCGTTGTTATTGTTCTCTTTTGCCCATCTTTTTGAGGTTATTTCCAGAATAGGTATGGCATTTATTCTGATCCGTTCTGGACGGCTCTTTGAAAGGATAGATTTGTCTCCCCGTGAGGACCCTGAATATTTGCCTGTTTGGGAGGTACCACCAGAAACATTTTGAGATTTCGACACGTTAGAAATTTTCAAGGAAGACTCTTGGTTCCGGTGTCTACTAGGGGATTTTTGAAGGACATCTTCTAGTTCCTCAATAAATCCATCCTTTCCAATTGAAATAGGACCTCCCAGAAATCGTGTGTTTCTTCTGGTATTGGAATCACTTTGAAAGTCAAACTCGTTTATAGATCTAGATGGCTTGTCTTTTTCTAGTAAACGAATTCGATCGTTCATGAATCTAATTTGATTTTCTTGGTCACTTAGCTTTTTATCTCTCAAAGCCAACTCTCGTTGTAGGTTTGAAATGTTTTCGTTTACGCCATACCCTGCCTCAATTGATAGCCTTTGATTTTGCAATTCCAATTCTTTAATCCTTTCTTCCAAATCTCTGACTTCCAATACGGCTCTTTTAGCCGTATCATCAGTAGATAATCTGTCGGTAAATCGTTGTATTGAGCTGTTTAAAGCTGTGCCAGGATCAATACCTGCTGATGTACCCGAAATTATTTGTTTCACAATTGACTCCACTTGACTTGCCTGTTCATCAATTTCTTCGGGTGATTTCTCGTTTGCGTGCAAGCTTAGTAAGTTACGTAAGGTAGATTTAAGTTTATACTCTTCTTCAGTCAAATTAGATGTGTGTTGTGGGGGGATGGGATCGGGTGCAAATGTAGCAGAGTAGCTTAGGCTGGCATCTGTTCGTGAAAATTCATGGTAATCATCGAGATCTTCCTCCTCATACTCTTCATATTTCTCAATTTCTTCGTCAAGTCTTGCATTATTCAATGCGTGAAGTTTGATAAAAATTTCTGTGATACCTGAATCTTTCAACTCTTCCCGCAATGTAATCCTTTTCTTTATCAGAGAAGATCCCTCAATTAATGAGTTAATTAATAAAAGCGATGTTAATGCATAATCATGGAAAGAACTATCGTTTCCAAAGATATCACCACTGGAAGGATGTTTGTTTAACGACAGCTCAAGACATGACAACCAAGGCTGGAATCTAACGTATGCTCCAACTAAGTCCTGTAAGCACTCTAGTTCATTGAGGATACATGGTAAATACTCATTATCTTCATAATAGGACAAAAAGATCAACAATTCGGTGACTAGTTTTCGTGTAGCAATTCTCGGAGAAATGATCGATCCCACAATTGATTTAATGATTTGGGTTTTGTTTACTTGCGAGATGTATTTCTTTAGTTCCATGTCTTGAATTTCCAATCTTTCGCAGTTTATGATATGTTTCAAACATTTCACAATTACATATTCTTTCTCGACTTCTTCATTTGATTTGATACTCTTCTTGTTTATTCTTGATAAAACAACAGAAAGCGCGGTTTCTCCTTGAGCGTCATTAAAAGCCTGAACCCAAAATGTGCCCGGTTTCACTTGGAAATGATTTTCAATCAACTTCTTCTCCAATTTTTTAAATTCTTTGAGTGAAAGTTTGTTTTCAATGATTTTGGAAACAAACCATTCAGGACTACCATCTTTAGGTTTTTGTTTCTTGCGAAACATTTCATTTGTATTAGATATGTCGTTTTCAGTAGAGTCGAAAGATTTTGACCTACTGTCCTTCCCTGTGAATTTTGCAACTGATGACGATATTTGTTTAACATAAGTCTTGGGAATATGAGCTGTGCTTGAACTTGATGTTTCCTGGTCATTATCCACATTTCTTTTGTCAATGATATTATTAGAAACTCTATGAATTGCCTGTTTGGTTAAAGTTTTAAGGTCAAATGTTGCGTTGGTTTCATGTTCCCTCAACAACAATTCCCATTTCCGCTTAGTTGGTTGTTCACGCAATGTTTTAAGAGCTTTTCCCGGAAATGCTCTTATTGACAATAGTCGCTCAAATAATTGATCCACTACTTCTGGGTCTGGGATCAGGTGCATGTGCAAGGACACCGCAGTGAATGCTTGGACAGAATGCAGTAGCACGGGGGTATTAGGTGCTGATTGTGAGGTGGAAGATGGCTTTACGCGAGTGTTCAATGCAGATAATGTTGTAGAGTGTTTCAATGACTGGGCAGGTGTTGATCTTTCCAGGTCTTTTTCTGGTAACGAAGACATGGAGTAATTGTTAGGAAAAGTGGGAGCTTTTGTCAATGTTTGAGATGCGAGAGGATGTGACAAATCTTCAGATAACCCATAGCCGGCAAGAGTTAGTCCAATTGATGCCAAATTTGATGGTTCCGGTGGTACAGCATCGAGTTTACGAGGATTTAGGCCAAGTTTTGACTCGATTCTATTGACTTTTCTTACCTCAGCTCGGTGTCCTGAGTCCACGGTACTTCCGTGTTCGCTGAGATCGGCATCTCCACCACTTGTTTGTCTTGATTTCGGGTCCAATGAAGAAAAACTTTCATTAAAACTGCTTCCACTGCTGAAGACTGTATGGGCATCAATCAAGCTCATTTGCGGTTGTTTAAAGATAGTCTCTGTATGAGAGCCAACATCTGGTGACCCTGGTGATTCTATTGATCCACGGTGCTGAGAGACTGTGGATTCTCTTCTCTCAGGTAAATGTCTTACCTGGATAGGCTCAGGTAACTCAGTAGCATTTTCGTAGCCAATGGCCTGAAAACTAGAATTATCCTCGTCACCTCCATCAGTAAACCCAGTTCCATCAGTATTACCACGCAAATCAAAGCTGTTCAAATTCAAAAGAGTCTTGGACTTGCCTAGTCGCTTAAACCCTGACATCAAGCCCTTACGTCCCGACTTCGGTTTCGCATCTGTGGCTCCAATGTCGTGAGGCAGCTCGTTTGCACTGCTCATTCTATGGTGTGAAGTGCTACTTATAAACGACGCCGGGTGAATCTCCTTCAAGGATCTATGTTTACTGTTACAATCGTTTGTTTCTAGGTTTGATCTGAAAGGGTATGATTTTTGTTGTGTGTAGGAAATGTGTTACTTTATACGACGGGCCGAGGATATTGCCAAAGATAACAAGTTGGTGGTGATTTGACGTGTGATTCCAGATCCAATAGGTCGTAGGTTGTGGTAGAAGTAGCCAGAGTAACAAAATCTCGTTATCTTTATGGTTTCTTTCGACATTCATAATTTTGGTTGTGATTCTGTAGTGGCTACGCGGGACGCGGCAGGATGTTTTGATTTTAGAAATGTGCGATGCGATGAGATTGATTTAACACACCATGAGCTTCAGATCACATCAAACCAAGTTCACTAAGCCTAGGCTTGAGAAGGGACAGAGCACGATTGCAAGTTTTTTCCTGTCGAAGACTGGTGGTGTCACTGTAAAAACTGATGCTTCTGTATTACCACTGGAGCCCCAGAGTGGGCACTCAAGTAACCGTCATCCATTGTCACGTCACGATTCGGTTTTGAGCAACGTCATTCTGGTGGACGACGATTTTGAGGAAAATGAGAGTCCTGATACGTCGTTTGAGGTGGAAAACTTCCTCCAACCCAAATTGAACAGGTACTTGGGACAATCAGTAAATGGTGCAAATGGCACAAAGAGGGCGAAACCTGGGGATATTTTGTCTTCCAAGCTGTCTAGACGGCTTGATTTCTTGAATGATAGTTTCAGTGGACAGCCGCGGAAGATTCAGAGAGTGTCGTCGCCTAAATTACAAGAATCTTCGTCCATGTCAAGAGCAGGCGATACTGAGCTCAGTGAAGAGCAGAACGCTGTAATTGAAGCGGTTATAGTATCACGGAAAAATACCTTTTATACGGGTAGTGCTGGTACGGGTAAATCGGTAGTTTTACGGAAACTTGTGAAGAAGTTGCAGCATGTTTATGGTGATAAGGTGGGTATAACTGCGTCCACAGGGATGGCAGCATGCAACATTAATGGTTCTACAGTACACAAGTTTCTTGGTATTGGAATAGGTCAGGGAAGTGCGTTTGAAATCAGCAAAAGAATCAAGAGAAATCAGATGGTGTTGAGAAGATGGCAATCTCTTAAAGTTTTGATCATTGATGAGATCTCGATGATTGACGGGATTTTATTTGATAAAGTAAACGAAATTGCAAAATTACTCCGAGGAAATCGGAAACCATTCGGTGGCATTCAGTTGGTATGTACTGGTGACTTTTTCCAATTACCACCGGTTTGTAAAGATGGAAGGCCGAAATATTGCTTTCAAGCAGAAAGCTGGAATGAAGTGATTGATCAAAAAATTGTGTTGACAAAGGTTTTCCGTCAAAAGGGTGATGATGAGTTGATTTCAATGTTGAATGCTTTGCGTAAAGGTCAACTAGACAATGAAATAACCATGAAATTCAAGAAACTTGCACGGAGAGTAACATATACCGATGGAATTGAACCTACTGAGTTATTTCCTACAAGAAATGAAGTAAAGATTTCGAACTTATCACGGTTAAATCAACTTAAAGGTCGAACGAGAACATTCATGGCGAAAGACTATGCTCCTGCAAACACAAGACCAGAGGCTTTGAAGCAACTTGACAACTTGATGTGTGATAAACAGTTAGTATTGAAAGAAGGAGCTCAAGTGATGTATTTGAAGAATAATAGTGAGCTAATTGTCAATGGGTCGATCGGAACAGTAATGTATTTTCTTACAAAAGAACTCTGGATCAAGGTATTGGAATATTATAAGGATTTCGAAATGGATGATCCCAAAATCGTCGAAGAAATTAGATTGTTAAGTAGGAGAATTGCATCTACAGCAGACTGGAGCGATGCTGACAAGCAAGCATTCGAAAGAATTCCTGAAGACAGACGATCTGTATTCCATAAATTGTGCCAGATGGCAGGCAACAGTGCCGATTCAGATGTCTTACCAGTAGTAGTGTTCAAGTTCGATACATTTAGCATTCCATTACTAGTGGAGGAGTTTGATTTCACCGTGGAAAATGGGACAAGATCAGAAGATAAGTTGATGAGAACGCAACTACCACTTATCTTGTCTTGGGCCATGTCGATCCATAAAGCGCAAGGTCAAACAATTGATCGATTAAGGATTGACTTGACCAAGAGTTTTGAAATGGGGCAGATTTACGTTGCTCTTTCAAGAGCTACCAACACAAACCACTTGGAAGTGAAAAATTTCGAACCTTACAAAGTAAAGGTGTCAGAGGACGTCATTAAATTTTACAACGAATAATAAGCATTAAAAATTTCCAAATATGGCATATATTTATACAACAAACATGATCTTCAATTACGAGTAGGTGTAAATCTCGTTCTATAAATCTGGATACAATATTTCTAGTCTTAATGTAGCTTTAATCTCAGAGCGAAAAAGTTGTGTAGCTAAATTTTTCATTACACAAGGACAAATAGGTTTTTGTTCGAAAAGTTATGGTGGAGGGTCAAAGTAATGGAGATTTGGGCTACAATGGGTTTACAGTATCGTTAAATTACTTTACGGCGTTGCCCGATCCCTCTATTGTCTCCAATGCCAATTTGGCGGTGATATTCAAATCGTTATTGAAGCGTGATACAATTACCAAAGAGAAATGTTTGACGGACTTTTTGAAGTTATTTGAATCACAGGAGTTTATACATGAGTTAAAAGATGATTTGACTGTAATGTCGTGGGTTCAGATCTATCCGAAATTGGCCATTGATAATTCAAGATCAGTAAGGATAAGTGCTCATAAAATCCAGTCGGAGTTTGTCCAACTAGGAGGCAAATCGTTTGCAAGGTACCTCAAGAGCACAGTTCCTGTTTGGTTATTAGGATTGTATGATAATGATAGAATTGTGTCAAATTCCGTAGCCAAGTGTCTTGCGCAAAGTTTTCAAAATGATTCTGAAAAGATAGAAAAAATTTGGGTAATATTCAATCAAAAGATCATCAATTTCATCACTACTGCTATTGTTTTTGAAACTTCAGAAAGCTTGTCAGATAAGAGATACACCAAAGAATCGGATCTGATCATTAAATATGAAAGAGTTTTAAGTGGAAGTATTCTCATGCTCAATAAATTGATAGATTTAATTAATGCAGATCTAGTCCAGTTTGACCCGGGTATGGAATCATTGCTTAACAACGAAAGGGTATGGACCTTTTTGGGAACTTCAGTCAATAGTGAGACGATGAATTTAGGGGTATTCAAATCATACTTGGTTCTTATCAAATCTATGTTTAACTCAAAGTCAACAAAATTCATTGATAATTTCGAAGACGTAAATTCCCAATACAAGTTGGTATCAAAGAGCTTCATAAAGAATGTGAAATTAAAAAACGATAAGAATAACATAATGTATTCCAGCATAATCTTGCAGTTGTGGGATACTTTAATCTCGTTAACTGAATTTTCAAATGGTCCCATCAAGGTCAAAAAGAATTTCTGGGAATATGGTGGGAGTAAGAGTTTTTCCCGGTTAATAGACTATTTGAAAGTTGGTCATTGTAACCTGAACCCAATATATTATTCTTGTGTGTTGCAATTTTTCCGTGTTCTTCGTGGCGTTGGCAAGATGGACAGTTTTTTTGATTTCCAAGATATCACTGTTGCTGAAACTATTATAATAAAAGTATTTTGCAAACAGATCAGAAAAACCACCGGCGCAGAATACATAAATAAAGGGATTGAATGTTTGTTTGAAGTTCTGAAGCTATTTGACATAAACACGTCAGAAGCTTCACATATGATTCCAATCATGATTTTCACTGTCTTAGACACTATATCGAAACATGTTCCAGAGTCCAGAAAAAATCATGTCGTTCAAACATTCAGAGCTGCTATTGCTGGTGTAGATTCTGAAAGCTGTCAAGACGATATCAAGTCTGCTTTCAAGGAATTGATCTCAAATCCAAGCACAGAGTTGAAGGTTGGTGGGTTTAAGTTTGAAGCTTCACCTGAAGCAGTAGTTGATTCTTATTTCGCCACATTTGATGCCCAGGAAAGATTTGAAAATTTTGTTTTGAATGTTATCGACATACTTGATGATTCTCCAGAACTCACTACTCCAAAACTTGCATTCCATATCATTACATTATTTATAACATCATACCCTGACAACAGGAACTCCCAAATTGATGAATTTATCGAGAAAATTGCAGCATTTATAGAGGCCGATTTTTTGCAAGAACCAATTCAATTATTGATATCTATTTTCGAAAGTGGAAGAAAGCTCGAAATGAACGTGTCTGAAATTGTTAATGATTGCTTTCTCAAACTTTCGTTGAATCTCCCTTCAGAAGTTCCAAAATTTTTGGTCAAATTACTGAAATATATAAATTTCGAAAACGAAAAAGAGACTTATCCAGAGATTCATAATTTTATATTCTCATTGTCCGAGAAGAACTTGTTGACAGAAGATGAATCCATGCTTACATATAAGTTTGTTAATGATTTAAATATAATGGACAATATTTTGAAGGGATCAGACAATGACGATAGGAGATTGCTATTTATTCAACATGCTTCATCTCAAATTGAAGTTGATTCGTTTGTGAAAAAAGATATCTCAAAAGTCATGAAGGTTGCTTGGGAAAATTGCCAGGACGAACAAGTTTCTCGGTTTTTAAACAAAATCAAGCAAGACAAAACGTTTTTCGAGGACGCACTTATTGAACACATAATTTCGTGCCATGATCTTGAAAAAGATTTCAGTAATATTGTCAAGTTTTTAAATGGAATGTTCCCTGTGCAAAAGATCATGATTATGGTGGAAACATCGTTGACCCAAGTTTCCACTGTGGATTTGTCCATTGCAAATCCACTTGAAGCAAACATTGCCTTGATTAGAGAGTCAGTAGATACCGATTTGAATATAGACCTCATAATTCTTGGTCTGTTTTTGGTTTCCATTTTAGAGCTGAATTTCCTGGTGGAAGCATTATGGGCTGCATCGTTGATAGGGGAATATATTGACGATATCCTTTTCCTACTGCCTAAAAATGAGTTGAGGAATATTTCCGCAATTCACAAAATAAGAGATGAAATCAAGCAACTGCTTTTAAAGTATATTAGTAGTATGGATGTTGCAAAATTGTTGAAAGTGTTCAATGGTACTGTTGAATGTGAGTCTAGTTGTATTTTCTTTTCCAATCTTATTGAAGGTTTGAATGATAATGACCATATTGCGTTTTACAATGCCAGAATCTGTCTATTCATTTTGACCACCTTGTTTGAAGAAATTGATGTTAACAAATTTGAATCATTGGGTATCCCTTTCAACAAACTTGTTTCAAGTCCACTCAAGTTTGCAGTATTGGTAAAAAGCGCATCTAATTTCATTTCAAAATCATCTCAGTTTGAAAGGATACGGAACTTTGTTTTTGCTGAAGTTTTGGGTATTAAACGAGAAGATCAAATCCTCGATAAAGGTTTGATGTGGATAACTTTGGGTATAAACTTTTTGAATGCGGAAGAACCATATGAAGTTGTTAATTCACATAGGTTGTTGATGGTGTTGAAGCAAATTGAAAATTGGTTGGATTCTAGTATTGCTTTTGAAGAAGAATTTCTTCCATTAAGGGTCCAATTGGCTCGATTTTTCAATGGTTTAATAGTATCTCAAATTGACGTACCAGAGTCTTTGTATGAGTTATGTTCTCGGTTAACAGAAGAGAATTTGGGCCAGGTCCGATTGGCAACCAAGTACTCCAGTTTACGATACTTTACATTGAAGTTGACTTTGACTCTACAAAAGAAACAAAAAGTACCCGAGATAGCTGAAGATCTCATGGACTTGTTATTAGATGATTCTGTTCAATTACAAGATATGGAAGTGCAAAATCATGTCACTGATTTGATCCACCAAGTTACAGAACGAGCTTATTTCTCGGTTGAATGGCCCAAAAAATTAGTTGAAGAAAATAGCGACCGGTTATACTCGTTATTGCGCAATTCAAAATATTGCTCTGTTCAACGGGTTTCTGTTTCAATATTGAAAAATTTGATTATTGCTAGCCAACAAGATTTCGTTGTGGATTATCAATTGAAAAAGACAAGTTTGAATGCTGAAAATGAAGATCTAATAGCTCAGCTTCCAGATAGTCTATTAAAAAGTATTACCGAATTTGATTACGATATTGAAACAGAGAGTTCACTTACGAAGTACTTGTGGAGTTGGTTCTTAATATTTCAACATTTTGAAGATATCACGTTCTCTATTCGTTCAGATTACATTGCACAATTGAAGGAATTCAATCTCATTGAAAAATTTTTAGAATTTGTATTTGACTACGTCCATGTTGGTGATTCCAAATTACTAAAGAGCTCTATATTTTCATTGGAAGCAATTCAAAACTATGATCTCAAAGCTGGGATTCAGGGAGACTCGTTGGATTCTGAGATCCAATTTTTGTTCTTACATCTCTATTACATGTCAACAAAATACTATGGTTCTTTAGTACAATTTTGGTTTAAAGGTATTCGTGACCGTCAATTGAAGCAACAAATCGAAAGATTCACTGTCAATTTTGTATCACCATCGTTAGTTACCAAGATTTTGTACGAGGTCACCAAATCCAAGTCTGATCTTGAAAAGCGGTACGAGAATTTGGCAATTAAAGTGAATAGTGTCACTGGAGAAATCAAATCTGTTTATTTAATTGATGATCAAACCATGGAGATGGTTATTAAATTACCAAAAGAATTCCCCTTGGAAAACGTATCAGTCGAAGGACCATTACGTCTTGGAGTTAAGGAAAAACAATGGAAGGCATGGTTAATGGCAGCACAAAGTGTGATCCTGCTTACCAATGGTTCTATTCTTGATGCGATCGAAGTATTCAACAGAAATGTGAACCTTCATTTCTCAGGATTTGAAGATTGCGCAATTTGTTATTCCATCTTACATCAAGACTTGTCACTTCCATCAAAATCGTGTCCTACTTGTTCTAACAAGTTCCATGCTGCCTGTCTTTATAAGTGGTTCAAGAGTTCCGGAAGTAGTACTTGTCCATTATGTCGTTCGGCTTTCAACTTTAAAGCTAGATCTTAGGAGCTGAATATATAATTTTTAATTTGAAATAAAAGTTAGGCTACTGGTCAGTTATCATCTTTTAGCCCATGGAGCTGGTGTCATAGATATATTTGCCTTTGTTGTGCGAGTCGCTGTGGTAATTGGGAACGATTGTGGTTCATCTCTAACTTCTTTCACAGGTAAATCTTTTCCAGTAGCATCTTTCCAAGGGTATAAAACTTCGCCAAACCAAAAGTGTTGCACAACAGGAAATTTACCCAAAACTTCAACCTCGTACATTTTCAAAAGACCTTTCAAAACTTTTTCCCATAAAGTCACGGAAGTATGAATGTCATAAATAATTGGTGAATGTTCGTTAAAAGGACCAAATTTGATTTTGTGAATAAACGCAATTGCGTTCACGTAGAGGTTTGTAGATTTTAAGTAACTGATGTTGGAATTTTGTAACACTTGTTGAACAGGAGGAGCCAGTTTGTTGTTAACAAACTCAGAGGCGCCCAAAATGTAAATGAAATGGAAGTGGTCATCCAATCCCCAAACACCATGGGATCCTGCCGGCTCTAAATTATAGACAAGGATAAGTTTTCTGGCGACGTCGTAGTATTTTGCAAATAGTTCAAGAACATCCTGGCCCGTAACATGGTCCAAATTCAAAATTCCCAAGTCCATAAGACTACCTACAAATGCAATAAATGAAAGTTCATGGCCAGTACCAAAATCTAGCCTTATTTTAGACCCAAATGAGTTCAACAAATAGTACTTTGCTTCAATGATATATTTAGCATCGTCGTAGTCGAGATTTTGCAAAAACCACTCGTCGATATCTGAATTCAATTTATCGTGCCAGACTCTACAGTTGAAATTTCCAAATCTTGTTGGGCCCTCAAGTGGCGGAGTTTCATCAATTAGAACATTAGCATGGTGCAAGATTTTGAGAACTCCTAAAAAGTTTCTGGGACGGCTATCTGTGGAAGTAGATGACTCTTGGATTGGTTGATCAAGCTTTTTTAAGGTTCCTTTCTTCGTAACCAAGTTTAGATCTAGCACATTGGACACCACGTCCTTGCCTTGCACTTTACGTACCAACAGTATCATAGTCTGGTGTATTCTGTTGTAAGCAATTGATGAGCGGAAAGTTTCTAAATCTTCTCCACTGAAGATTTTCTTTGAAGGTTCTTTCCAGTTCCTACTCATGGTGTTGGATTCGTTTATTCGTTATAGTTTTAAATGAGAAAGTACTGTCTTCATACAATTGCGCATTTGGGTAGAACAGATCTTTTAGATAAAGCAATTACTTACATACAGACCATAATTACCAATGCTTCGATTGTGATAAAATTCTTCCCAAGTGTAGCAAAGAAGAGTTGGTTGTGTGACTATTGCTATTTTTTTGGTTCTATGTACTGAAGTAAAAATTATGATGATTTTGGCCAACTTTAAATTAATTATCGTCACTAAAGCTGGAATCAGAAATTACAATGACTTCTCTAGAACCTGTATCCCAGGGTATTTTTGTTAGTTTTACTTGCAGAAACCCTTCTGCTGGCTTCTTGTTCGATACATGTCGTTTTGTTGGGCTTGCTACCAAGTTCTCTGTGGGTCTCTCCGTAGGTCGTTTTAGTGATACTGTTCCCAAATTCTTGGGTATATCCTTCTGTGAGAATCTGTCAAGAAACGGATTCTCGGAGTTCATAAATGAATCTAAAAATGATTGACCAGGTAAAAGCGTGGTTTTTCGTTTGGGCAGTGATCTCTTGAGTGAACTCATCTTTATTGGTGAACCAATCTTTTTCGATGGTGATTGCTTTCTATTAGGTGACGCCTTGGAAGAACCCACTTTTGTTGGTGACTTAGGAAAGGTTCCAAAGTGATCCAATGTGGTTGTTTGAGCACTCTTGTCTTTTATCGAGTTTTCAAAACTTTGGAAAAATTCAGGATTTGCTTGCTTAACAACGTTTGTAGGTAACCATACGTAATTCTTGGACATAGACACCACATTGCCGTATTCTCGATTATTTTCAATACACTTGGGAAAGAGTGTATATAGCACTTTTGTAGAATATTTTATCATCACAAACTGTAAGTCATCTTCAATTTTGAATCTGTCAATGTGAAATATTTCTTCGATTGGGAATCCTTCAACTTCCCTTTGAGCTATAATCTTGATGATTACATACTTAATGTAGAAATCAAAGTTTGATGAAATACTGTGTTGTTTCGTAAGATCGTGGCCCCTTTTGGGCACAAAAACTTGACGATCAATCTTAAATGTCCCTCCTTCCTTCGAATATTCCAAATGCAGATATCCAACTATATTATCGTTCTGTGATATGACATTGTTTATTCTCGTCAACTGGTCGGAGTTGGCTCGTGCGTATCTGTCTTGGTACTCCTGAGGTATAGAGATAGTATCCGCTGGTTCTGGATATGAACTTATTGAACACAGAAGGAATTTATATACAAATGGTGAGACAATTGGAAACAAGTATAGCAACACTAATTCACCGTTTATTTTTAACTCTCCGGTGAACAAACGGTTGAAAATGACTCTAGATTTCGCTTGTATTGTTTCATTCATAATCATATTGACGTGCTGTAGTCTATTTTTCCATTCGATCTCGTCGTATAAATGGCTATCAGTTTTTATCAAATTCTTACAATTAGGCTTAATAAAACATTGTATTGTCATGGATGCAAAATCATGAATTTTCATGAAATCCACATCTTCTTTCATCGCTTTCAACTGCTTTTTGGTCGCTTTGGATTGCTTTTGTCTTGTTATGAAATCTGTACCACATAATGCTAATTTAGTTGCATTTGTAATACCAATCTTGTCTGCTCCTGATGAATAGTCACCACCCCGTAATGTTGCTAGAAATATCAATCGTTTCGTATCCAAGCCATAAATTCTTGTTATGTTTGACAAATGTACTGGCGTGATGTAATACTTTGATTTTGGAGCAGGTATGTTTTTCCTGGGTGATCCATTGGTATCTTGTTCGTATCTATTGAAGTTACGCCAAATATGAGTTGCACCAAATACTAATGCATCTGAATCATTGGAAATGACATAATCGACTATTCCGTGTTTCTGTAGCCAAGCACATTGTGCTTCTGCCTCTCCTGGAGCTTGCAAATAGTCGATTTTATATCGAATAAGTAGTAATTTAAGGTGGTTAATGATGGGCAAATTCTCCAGGTACCCACTCTCATCTGATTTTCTGAATAACTCCACATTCATCTGGTACGAGTTGTTCATATCTGCTAAACTAGGGCACATTTCATTTCGTAGTTTTAACGGTTTGAATCTTCCATCAAATACTACAATCAACTGAATATTTAACGACAACAAGTAGAATATTTTCGACATAAAGCTGTTGGCGGTTACAACAACGTCATCCTCAATTGCTCGTTGTAAGAATAGAAACACGTACGCATCGATTGCCACGGATGGGGGCCGGTGGTGTAGCTCAATAAAATTGGCAACAAAGGCATCAACGGTAATTCGTGGTTCAAAAGCAAGCTTCAACGAGTCCCATAGGTTGGAGATCCCCATGCCATATTACAAAAAGTCGATGGAGCGACACGGTATAAGTATATTTTCGCAACTGAAGGACAGTAGAAAGCAACGGAAATAACAAAATCCTTTGGAAAAAATGCTATTTCAAAGTCAGATCACGATTACCGAGTAACAATAATGCTAATCTTCCTCCAAAACCATCAGTATCGATCACTGAGTACCTCAGGAAAGAGAAAAACGGTTTGGCTCGACAATTGTCATCCGTGCCTCGTTGCAACATAGGCGGGGCTTTAATGCAACCTTGACCTAAAAATATGTTCCACGTCGAGATGCCGGTAAAATTCAATTGTCGTCTGCCGGTGCAGGTCGAAGATGCCCAGTGGCTGCGGGAAGTAAGGTCTTCTGCAGTCATAGAATAAAGTCCACTGGGGAAATCTAATGGCACTTGAGTCTTTGTCAAGCAATTAGGGGAATTTCGCTGGGTGATTTGCTGTATTTGATTAGTGAACTCTTTGATTTGACTTTTAAATTACATATTCAATTTGTTGTTGGATTGAGTTAGCCGGTTTTGGATTACATTATTGGAAGTTTGGTTAGGTTAATTCATCGTCACTACATATGCTACTATGAATGGCGACTTTGGCAACATTTTTAGTAAGGAATTTTCTACCGACGGTTGTGATCAGGATGGTGGAGAAGGTCGTCGTGAAATAAATGTTGGCCAGCTTTTATGTGGTGGGTTCCAGGGCACCACAGTGACGCCCCAGGCTTATCATTTGATTGTTGAACACAAGGTATCAGCAATGATTTTGTCATTGAAGAATGCTGTTTCTGTTAAGCAGATGTCCAAGTTGATTAAAGATCTTCAATGGATAGCGTATTCCCAGGGAAAATACAAGTATCCATTAATGTTTGCTATTGATGAGGAAGGTGGTATGATGAATTCGTTATTTGATAATGAGTTTTTGACTCAGTATCCTGCGGCAATGGCCCTAGCAGCTACAGGAGACCCTGATCTTGTGTATGAAGTTTCCAAGGCATTGGCTGTGGAATTGAAAAAGATTGGTTTTCTGATGATTTTGGGTCCAGTTCTCGACGTTATTACTAAATTGTCTCACCAGCTAGTTGGGGTGAGAAGCTTCGGTACAACCATTGAGGATGTAACGAAATATGGAGCAAAGTGTGCCAAAGGGTTGCAGGATGGTGGTTTATTCACTGTAGGTAAGCATTTCCCTGGTATTGGTAATGCTACTGTGGATTCTTTGCTTGAACTTCCAATGATGGCCGATTCTTTAGATCAAGTCCGTCATTTTAATAGTGTTCCATTTGCGAAATTGATCCAACAGGGTTATTTGGATGGAATTGGAGCTAGTGGTTGTGGAATACCATCGATCAGTCCTGATGAAACTCATGCCTGCTTGTCACCTGTTATCATAAATCAACTTGTACGTCAGGAAATGAAGTTTGATGGTATTGTGATAAGTGAATGTCTTGAAATGGATGCGTTGTATCACTCTATTGGATTGGGCCAGGGGGTTATTCTTGCGATTTCGGCTGGCTGTGACTTGGTATTAGTGTGTCATGATTTGAAGTTGCAAAACGAAGCTATACAGTCTTTGAAAAAAGCGATTGAAAATGGAACTTTGGATGAAGAGCTGCTTTCAGGAAGCTTGTCGAGAATTGAACGATTGCAAAAACGAATGCCAGCCTGGGATGAAATCTTTCCTAATGGTGAGGCCTCTGCTAAGGAAGATCCAGTCACTTTAAAGGAATCAGATCCAGAATTATGGAAAGCTCATCAAGAGTTATCTGATAAGGCATATCTGAAATCCATCACGTTGATACGAGATTACAATTCAACTGTCCCAATAACGAGATTCTTAACTTCCAAATCAAACGACGAAGCCGACAAAATATTAATCCTTACACCGTTGTTAAATCCGATATACCAAAAACATGCCTCCAACGATCTGGCACCACAATTATTTGCTGGTGAAACCGTTTTTCAAGAATTTGGGAAGTTGTTATCTGAACATCCTTTAAGTGAAGAAAAATCGTACAATGTGTTACATACAACGTATACAGCAAATGGGTTGACACCATTGCACGAATCTTTGATTGCAAAGGCAAAGATTGTTATGGTGTTTACTTCTGAGGCTTCTCGAAATATGTACCAAATTGGTATTGTCAAGTATGTGTCTATTTTATGTGGTGCAAACCCGAATAGTCTTGGAAGTAATACATCAACGAGTGCAGAATTATCTAAACCTTTGGTTATTGTTGCTACACTGTCACCTTATGACTTTTTTTATAACAAAAGTATTGGCAGTGCTTATATGTGTTGTTACGATTATACAAACAACAGTCTTAAACAGTTGGTAGCGGTATTGATGGGAGATATTGTAGCTGAAGGGTGCATTCCGGGCGAAGAGAAATTTTCTATTACGAAAAAGAAGAGAAAAATGAGTGATAAAACTGAGAGAACTGTAAAGAAAAATAACATTCCCAAGAGAAAGTGGCTAGTGGATGAATTTGACTTGAA
Source organism: Suzukiozyma palmioleophila (assembly GCA_030560805.1). Classification (NCBI taxonomy): domain Eukaryota; kingdom Fungi; phylum Ascomycota; class Pichiomycetes; order Serinales; family Debaryomycetaceae; genus Suzukiozyma; species Suzukiozyma palmioleophila. The sequence goes on from JAKTVY010000003.1 coordinate 668,595, forward strand.
TCGTGATTGGACAGGATTGGTCAAGTTATGGAAAAATAACTCGTTAGAATCCCAAAACTCGTTAACTTTTAATTATCAATCTGAAGGATTCTACAAACGGTTATTTGCATTATTGATGTCAACATCAAAAACTCAAACTCATTTTGTGATTCGAAATTCGTCGTTGAATATTCTTTACGGGATTATAATTACCTGGACGGTGGAAGACACTACATTGAATGATGATTTAACTCAAGAACCAGATGTTCAAGGGGTGATATCATATATTTTGGTTGACAAGGCTAAGAGGTTGCAAAATATTGGAAAAAACCTATTGGCACGGGCAACAAGATATTTAATTAAAGAAAAAAAGTGTACATCAATCAGATTTGGAGGGTCATTCCCGCTATTGTTTGGAAATAATGCCCCTACTGATCAAAGAACTATTGGTTTCTTGAGCAGTGTGAATTGGAATATTAGTAAAAACACCAAGAAAAATAGAATTATGGTAATTCATGATTTGAACTCATGGCAAGTATCAAAGAAAATATTCAGAGAGTTGATGATTGTTGGAGTGAGGTTTGACATTTGTACCGATCCGGAGAAATTGGTAAAACTAGTAGAAAAGGCAGCATCACATTCCACGGATAGCGGAAAACAATTGAAACAAATTTATGTTGAAGCAATCAAGCATATTGGTTCTTCTAATGCCTATGGGGTCAAAATTGTGATAGCGTTGGAACCAACAAATCAAAGCGTTATTGGAAGTATCATTCTATTCACAAATAAGTCCCAGCTCTCGAAATTCTATCCTTTCATTGATGAATGTCTTGGTGATGAAAAGAAAGTGGATGATGATTCTACAGCTACAACTCCATTGGTTGGGGCGATTATAGGCCCAATTATTGATCCTCTGTATTCGAACTTAACAGAAATTTTCCGTTATGGATTAATCTGTAGTGCTATTACGTCATTGAAATCAAGTGTTCAAGAAGGCGAAACTTCTATGAAGAAGTGTATCATTATTGGTGTTGAGGATGATAGCTCAATTAATAGTGTAAAGGAGATTGGATTTGAGGAGTGGAAATACTACCATGATTATTATGACCAGAAAGCAAGCAACGAGTTCTGAAAATGAACAGTAATGTCTTTATAACGCTAGATGTATGTGACTACACCATAGACGTATACTATGTACTATATTAAATAAAACAACTATGATCAACTAATCCAAAAGACTTTGTAGTCAAAAAATGCATCAGTTAATGAGATGTGGTAGTTTTGAATGCATTCTAAGCATATTTGCTACCATTGACAGCCCGTTAACGGATAGTTGCAAATGATATACTTGATTTAAGTCAACTGATCCTTTAATCCGGGAATAAACCGAAGAACCGGTAGAGTATCTCTGAATGACGTCTGGGATGGTTATGCAAGTGATGCTAGTTCTAGCTGATCGCCCTCAAACACCTGTGCCAAGATGAAGGATCCCATGATTGATCAGACGCTCAGGCCATTATCTTTTTGATGTGGGCCCACGGTTGAGCGGACCGCTCAAAAGAAACCAAAGTGAACAAGAAGTGGAAATCGGCGTCCCCGGTATTTACTCAATATATCATGTTCTAACAATAGTTGTAGAATACCCGTCATGTTCTGAAGCAGTGTAAATATTTTGAGAACAGTCGTCAACGGTTTTGACTTCGGTAAAGAATAAATCTACTGATCCATTGATCCGGTATTTCAATATACAGTATTTGTACGATTCTTAACTACGTACAAAGAAGAATGGTTGCAAGTTGAATTTGTTGGCGAGCAGTGAGGCAAAGAGTAGTGGTACTTGATAGGATTATTGATCACGTCGCATTATATTTTGCTCTGCCAAGTCTTGAGACGATTGCAAAAGTACATGATTGTTTCCCCAGGATTTCAGGTATTAGTTGTAGTACGAGGATTGATTCTTAATGCCGAAACAGTCGGCTATGGCTACTAATTTTGAGAAGACCACTTTCTCCGTAGTGGCTGCTTCAGAATGTCCAGTTTGACATTTGCAGTAGGAACGGTAGAATGCGCCATGTTATTTCTGTAGTAACTGTTCGGAATGGTCTTCCTTTAGATACGGAATCGTCCCGTTGCTTTTTCGTTACCGCGCCCCGGACCCCTTCCCGGCGTCTCCACGGAAAGTTCAAAACCTCACGGCGCTACCGATGTTTGATATCGGATCCGAGTGTCGCTATGGTTGCAAAAAGAAAGACTTGGGAATACCAGATACTCTAGACAAGCGACGGTATATCTCAACAAGTTCAACATGTCTATTCGTACTGATCTTAGGGGTTGTTACTCGGGTAAAAATTTTTTGTTGACTTGTGATTTTTCTTACTTGGTAGCAACATAATAGTAGTACTGTATATTATATGCTTGGGAACAATCTGGGGTTACACACGCCTGGGCACGTAGTAAAAATCAACAAAAATCGAAGTGGTTGTCGAGAAATTACGGCATGGTCGCGTTCGAAAGTGGCAGTAAAGCTTCTGGAGTACCACAATCCATGTCTTCCGAAGATCAGGGCGGTTCTACATAGGTTTGTAGGGTGTTATTCTGCACTCCGGTAATCCGACGAATAGCCTCCGGGATATACCTAAGATTTAGTGGGGATTGGTTCCGAGAAATTCCTTGGAAGTGCCCAAAATCTTCCGGATATTTCCACATGGGCCACTTACCCCAGACATTTTGCCTAATTTGTGTAATGAATTTAATATACTGTTGAAATTTATTGCTTCCGAAAACCGAATGATAAATCCCCGGGCAAATGGGTGTCGTAATAAGACAGGTAGAATAATTTTCAAAGCGGTATAAATATTGACCCATTTCCCCTCGTAATACCTATTTCTCTATTATTCATTAATACAAACCTTTAATAATGGCTCCTCCTACTGCTGTTGAATCTTCCATTAATTTTGCTGGTCACCCAACCATCAAATCTACTCAAGATCCTCTTGTTGAACAATTGGAATTAAAAGCAGGTACTGCTATCAGACACAATGCTTCTCCAGCTACTCTTTACGAAGATGGTTTAACTGAACAAGGTACCACCATCTCTTCCACCGGTGCTTTGATGGCTTACTCTGGTGACAAAACCGGTAGATCTCCAAAAGATAAAAGAATTGTCGAAGAAGAAACTTCTTCTCAACATATCTGGTGGGGTCCAGTCAACAAGCAAGTTGACGAATTAACCTGGAAAATTTCTAGATCTAGAGCATTAGATTACTTAAGAACTAGAGAAAAATTGTTCGTTGTTGATGCCTTCGCTGGTTGGGATCCAAGATACAGAATCAAGGTTAGAATTATCTGTGCTAGAGCTTACCACGCTCTTTTCATGACCAACATGTTGATCAGACCAACTGCTGAAGAATTAGCCAACTTTGGTGAACCAGATTTCACCATTTACAACGCTGGTCAATTCCCAGCTAACGTTCACACCAAAGGTATGACTTCTTCTACTTCTGTTGAAATTAACTTCAAAGCTATGGAAATGGTTATCTTAGGTACCGAATACGCTGGTGAAATGAAGAAGGGTATTTTCACTGTTATGTTCTACTTGATGCCAATCAAACACCAAGTTTTGACTTTACACTCTTCTTGTAACCAAGGTATTGAAAAGAAGGATATCACCTTATTCTTCGGTCTTTCTGGTACTGGTAAGACCACCTTATCTGCTGATCCAAACAGAAAATTGATCGGTGATGATGAACACTGTTGGTCCGACAACGGTGTCTTCAACATCGAAGGTGGTTGTTACGCTAAATGTCTTGACTTGACCGAAGAAAAAGAACCAGAAATTTTCAACTCTATTAAATTCGGTGCTATCTTGGAAAACGTTGTTTACGACCCAGATACCAAGGTTGTCGATTACGAAGACTCTTCTATCACTGAAAACACTAGATGTGCTTACCCAATTGACTACATTCCATCTGCTAAGATCCCATGTTTGGCTGATGAACACCCAACCAACATTATCTTGTTGACTTGTGATGCTTCCGGTGTCTTACCACCAGTTTCCAAATTGACCAACGCTCAAGTTATGTACCACTTTATTTCTGGTTACACTTCTAAGATGGCTGGTACCGAAGAAGGTGTTACTGAACCACAAGCTACTTTCTCTGCTTGTTTCGGTCAACCATTCTTGGTCTTGCACCCAATGAAATACGCTCAACAATTATCTGACAAGATTTCTCAACACAAGGCTAACGCTTGGTTATTGAACACCGGTTGGGTTGGTTCTTCCGCTGCTAAGGGTGGTAAGAGATGTCCATTGAAATACACCAGAGCCATCTTAGATGCTATCCACTCTGGTGAATTATCCAATGTTGAATACGAAAACTTCCCAGTCTTCAACTTGAACGTTCCAAAATCATGTCCTGGTGTTCCATCTGAAATCTTGAACCCAACCAACGCTTGGACCGATGGTGCTGATTCATTCAACACTGAAATCAAGAAATTGGCATCCAAATTCACTGATAACTTCAACAAATACGCTGACCAAGCCACTACTGAAGTTAAAGCTGCTGGTCCAGATGCTTAAAATTGGGAGGTTTAATTATATATTTATTCATAAGGTCATTTAGTTTTACACTATAATAAAATTCGTTTACATATTAGGAAAAGACATATTTGTAGTAACATGTTTAGTATCAGTGGAAAAGGCAAGAAAAAGGTACGTGTAAGTAGGAAATGCTGCTCTGGATCTAAGGTAATTTAAGCATTGAAGCCTTGTTTCGCTTAGTAAGAAAAATGTTTCGTTTTCTAAGAAAAACGTGCTATTTAGAAAATTGTTTCAAGGTAGCCAATTGAGTGCCAAAGCTAAAAGAGTTCAGTCACAAGAAACTGTCAAGAACACACAGGACACTTGCTACAATATGATTGTTGAGCTGGTTCAGTTTCTAGAACATGCTCGTCGCTACCCAGCCACCAAAACAAGGATACGAAAAACTGTGATTTTACATATAGCCATTAATCATCATGGAAAGCATCTTCTTAACTCCATCGTACACGCAAAACAATTGTCATAGGATTTTATCTACTGCATCTATTGTATCTACTGTATTTATCAGTTGTAGCTCGACCGATAAGTACGTGCGTACATATTGTTAAGGTTATCTCAAATCAGTCAACACAGGTTGTTTGTGTCACATGACGAGACTTATAAAGGAAGATGCGACCATATGCAACGATAGCTCCTTGGGGTGCGTTACAAATTGTTCGACTTTAGTCGTGAGTCTTCCATCGAGGCAGGATTACTTAAATTTGGGCATCAAATGCATGTGAGAAGTCTAATTCACAGGAAGGCGAATCCGTGGAAACGTCATTTGTCCAACCTGCACACCAAAGGTGACATGGTCCATTCCCCGGAGAAATTGGATGGGACTCTCCGTATTTTGCGGTGCTTCGTCTGGAGGGTTCCATTATCGTCTGACTATGTCTACGTCACATGCATATGCTTTATACGGTTCGAAGTATGCACTAAATTTGGACCAAGCGTCGATGTTTTGTAAGGGAGTGGGGCAGCCCAACTATTTTATTGTCAAATGGGGTAGGTATGCAAGTCTCCAACGGTTTTCGGACTTCTTTTGATGCTAAGCATACACATTTTATGGGACAAGGAGAATGCGTGAAAACACAAACTTTGAGATATGGCAAAGATATCATATAAAGTATATGGATACATAACATTAGATGCGTATCGAGTTTGAATGGGGCAACAAATATAACTTCCCTAACTTATCTAAACCCCCGACTGGTGTCTGACTTGATACATTTCTGGAGTTAAAATTTCATGTTCACTATGCACCTGCAGCACTTAAACTCCAACTCCGATATATGCATATTGCAGGTTCGTCACAGATATCAGAATTCAGAATAAATACTGCCGTATTTCCCTAGGATTACCACTCAAGTACTCAGGAACTACACGTTAAAAATGGTATCTGACGTTGTTTCACTGATTCTTTACAAGTACATTCCTTATGGGTTTGGAATTTTAGTTTTGTACACTGTGCTCAATTGGGCCTACTATAAAAGATTAGAGCGCAAGCTTGGAACTAAACCAACTAAAGGTCAAATTGGTGATGGATGGTTTGGATTCTACATTTGGTATCCTCTTTTGAAACATAAAATGGACGGTACTTTGGTTGATTACTGGCATGAAAACTTCGAAGAAACTGGCCATCAAACTATTTCATCGAGAATTTTGGGAAAACGTGCTATTGCTACTAGAGACCCAGAAAACATTAAGGCTATGTTGGGTACTCAATTTAATGACTTCGCTTTAGGTGATCGTCACCATCAATTTTTTCCATTGTTAGGTGATGGTATTTTCACCTTAGATGGTGCAGGATGGAAGCACTCCAGAACCATGTTGAGACCACAATTTGCTAGAGAACAAGTTGCTCACGTTCAATCTCTTGAATCTCATCTTCAAACCTTGGTGAAGCACATTAAAAAGGCTGATGATAAGGCATTCGACCTTCAAGAATTGTTCTTTTCTTTCACTGTTGATACCGCTACTGAATTCTTATTTGGTGAATCTGTTAAATGTTTAGAAGATGAATCGATAGGATTCCCTAAGGTTAATACTGACATTTCCGGCAGATATGAATTTGCAAATGCTTTCAACCGTGCTCAGATTCACATGTCCAACAGAGTTTTGTTCCAAGAGTTTTACTGGTTGTACCACCCAAGTGATTTCACACAAAGCAACCGTATTGTTCACTCATGGGCTGAACATTATGTTAACCGTGCTTTAAGTTTTAGTGATGATGAATTGCAAAAGGCATCTAAAGATGGATACATCTTCCTTTACGAATTGGCTAAACAAACTAGAGATCCTAAAGTTTTGAGGGATCAATTATTGAACATTATGGTTGCTGGAAGGGATACTACTGCTGGTCTTTTATCTTTCACTTTCTTCGAATTGGCTAGAAACCCAGAAGTTTTCAAGAGATTACAACAAGAAATTTGGGATACTTTTGGTAAGGGTGACGAAGCAAGAATTTCTGAAATCACCTTTGAATCCTTGAAGAAATGTGAATACTTGAAGGCAGTTATTAATGAAGCTTTGAGATTGTACCCATCAGTTCCTCAAAATTTCAGATGTGCTACTAAAAATACTACTTTACCAAGAGGTGGTGGTCCAAAGGGAATGGACCCAATCTTCATTTCTAAAGGTCAAGTTGTTATGTACATTATTTCTTCCACTCACAAAACAAAGGAATACTACGGTAAAGATGCTGATGTTTTCAGACCAGAAAGATGGTTCGAACCAGAAACCAGAAAACTAGGATGGGCTTTCTTGCCATTCAACGGTGGTCCACGTATTTGTTTAGGGCAACAGTTTGCTTTGACCGAAGCTTCTTACGTTATCACTCGATTGTTACAAATTTTTGAAACTCTTGAATCGCATAACGACGTATACCCACCAAGAAAGTCGTCACACTTAACCATGAGTTTGCAAGATGGTTGTCACGTCGTCTTAAAGTAAATGGAAGCGACATAGGTGTACCTCTTGGTCTCATGAAGTCGAACTGGTAGTAGACTGTCTGTTCTCATTATAAGTTGCCATATTCCTAGTTTTCAATTTGATATTGAAAATTCTTTTTATATCTATATAGAAATACAATTTTACTATTTGATTAATTGATTTACGACTGTTTGATTGGCGTATACGATTAGTAGATTCTAATGTAGTCGACTGAAAACAACAGCGAACCTTGAAGTTTTCAAATCGCAAAGAGGTGTGCGCTCACCAAATATTACACTTAACAAAAAAACTAACTAAAAATGTTGCAAACTTCATATGGAGTTTCTTCAGGGTACACTCAATTAATTAATAAAGAATCACTTGTGTTTACGATGTCTGTGGACTCTTCGGGGTTGAATTGGGGCACTGATGCTTTTTCAGAGTGTTATACCACAATTCAAATAGAAAACGACATCAATTTACCATTAGTCAAAGTCATCAACAATGATTTATTCAAAATTTTAGTAGTACCGGAGAAGAACGAACAACACCGAGCAGCAGCTGTTGACAAATCCAAGATACACAAATTTCTGAATGGAGATGAGGTTAAGTTAAACGAAGCTTTTATTGAAATAGTTTCTATGGTAGCCTCGGATTTCAATTTAGACGAATTGATGGCAGCTGATTTGATCTACCAATCAAAAGCAAAGTCTTATCAGTTTGGGTGTGACTTGCGTCAAAGTGCACACACCAACTTTTTGGAGAGATATCAGTTTATCTTGAATATTCTTGGGTACTTGATTGTCAACAAAAAGTTGGATATAGTTGTCAGCAACAACCAATTCGACAGCTTCTTCAAGAACATTATAGCCAGTTTCGACAAAATATACCAAATAATAGGAATTTGCAATGATAACATCGATAAACAGAAAATCACGGACAATATCAATAGTCTTTCTTTCATAAATTCCATTTGCTTCATAAAATCTCAGTTGTTTATCATTCACGAGTTATTGTGTCAAATGACATTTTCATTGGTCGACAACTATTCATCTCATTATCACTCTCCCGACTACTTGAATCAATTACTTCAGCATATTACCAGCTCCATTGATGACGAAGATATTTTGATTTTGCATTATTTGCCCTCTGTTATCAAGTTGGCAACCTTGTGTTTGGACAATGAAAATGACGATAAGGCTGTCCATGAAGTTTACACCCTAATTACTAAGAAGTTAGCATCGGACCATTCGCTCGTTTCAACTGATAATGATATTGTTGACATCTCGAAATCAAAGTTGACAGGCTATGAATTGGTTGTGTATTTGTTATTCTTTACAAAATTTATTGGATGGTGCAAGAGGTTACCTTCAAGAACGTCGAAATATGATTTCAAGCACGATATTTTAAAGTATATTGAGTGGTTAATTAGCTATGGAGTGATGGAGAAATTATTGAGTTACACTGCAGAATCGTCATGTTCAGAAACGAAAGATTTGCTAGAATGGAGAAATTTATACGATTTCAGAGCCTTATTGCAAAGAAATTGTCCTCGCTTGTCTCCAAAAAAATTTGCGTATCCATCTATCCAGGAATTAGTCTATATGGCAAGTTCAAGACCAGGATTTGAAAACGTTAGTAGGCTCAAAGACACATCATCTTTTGTCATTAGTGTCACATTCAGTGACCAGTTGTTGGTGCCATACTTTCATGAATTCTTTACCAATTTTGTGGCAAATGCTGCTATTGTATTAACCCTGTTAAGAGACAATGAGGAGGATTTCTTGCTTTCATCTGTTAACAAAAAGCAATTAGAATTCAACGAGAACGAGGAATTCAAGAAAGTCTCTGCAGATGATGAGATGTTAGTCAGATCTAATAAACTGTCAACAAGGGAGGATTCATTAAACTTGGACGAAATTGCAACAAGGTCAGAGTTAGAAAGGTTTTACTTGGCACTCACATACACTTATAATAATAGACCAGAGTTGTGTTTATCGTTCTGGGCAGAAGATACACTGAATGATATACTTGGTTTAATTTCATGGGGTTTGACTAATAACTCGTCGCCTTTAATAACGGCGACTTTCTGTTTATTGTTGGGGTCATTGACTTCAGCAGGAAATGAATTTGCCATTAGAATATGGGACTTTTTAGTGGATAACAACAGTTCGACCATAAGAAAAAACGACTTTTCCACCATTTCAATTGACTCCATTGTCGATTCTTTGACTTACTACGTCGATTCTCTCTATGAATACTATGAAGATAATATGAGTGATCAGTTAAGACAAAAACAAAAGCGTCAGGAATTTTTATTTTCGAATCATTCGGGGAAACAAGATGAAGATCTTGCAAAGAAACAAATCATAATCGAGTTATCTGAAGATTCAGTAGTCTTCATCTCTGGTTTTGTACAGTTGATTTCATCAATTGTTCGAAATTTAAACTCAACAACGGAAAGATCGAAACAAATCAAAGATATCATTTTCAACAGATTTAGTGGTTTGATGAAACGCTTTTTAAAGTTTGATAACATAGTTACATCAAGCAATTCTGTATCTCAAAATAAGTCTGGTAGTACTCCAAGTGTTAAGGTTAGTGATGAGAACACGATAATCTTGGTTAATTTATTTTTGAGTCTAATGGGTGATTTTATAGAGGGGGACGATGATTTGGAATTGAGATATAAAATTTGGCGTATTCTCGATAGATGGATATACCATGCGTTACAAGATGAAAATGAGGCAAATAGTAACCAAGCTGATTCAATGGTCACATTCCGTCAACCTCAGTCAAAAAGGAAATTTACCACGAAACAAAACATTAATATTAGCCAAGGCTTTAAATTGAATTTGACTCACTTCACAGAAGTGTCCAACTTCGTAATATTAATGAATAAATTGTTAATGCCTTTGAGCAATTCAAGCGAAGCATTTGCGAAATACAATTTGTTGTACCCCGCTGACTTGGGATTGGGATATAGATACAATAATCAAATTGGTATTTGGCCATATATCGAGTTTCTAATTGGAAATGTTTTTGCAAATACAACGAAATTAAGCAATGCAGAGGATCAGCAAACATTACAATCAACCATTATGGATATTGTTCAAAATTCTTTCAAAGAAATTGACTGGGATTTTCTCAGTAATATTGCGCCAAAGGCAGTTAAAAACTTAACAAATATTGATGACATTTTTGAATCTCTCATTCCAGGTGTCGAGTTGAACTATCAGTTGTTTGTGAAATTGCATCATTCGGTTGCGATCTTCAATTACCTTTTTGACGAAAAGGTTTACAAGGCATTGTTCTGTATTCTCGATATGGGAATTGAAAGCATGTCCAACAATTCGAAACTAGCTCATCTCCTTGAAACTTCGTTGTCAGTTTTCAATGCTATGTTGAAACTGCAGAATACATTCATTAATACATTGTTGCCAATATTGAGGAGTAATGACTTGGAAACTGCAAACAACACCAAAGGACATATGGGATTGGGAACTAGTATGAGTTTAGCTTTAATGTCTCCTAAATCGATATTTGATAACATCTATGTACCCAGAGGAGTGGGAACCAATGGAATATCAAGTTTTTATGAGTTGTTATTGTTTAATTTATCTACTGTGGTCTACATTTCATTGTATGTTGGATCCACAAATGCAAACATCGCAGATTCTTCGATCAAAATTTTAATGAAGATCAGTGAGTCAAATGCATTCAGCTCTAGTATTGAACATAGTATCGGAGGTTTCCTGTTGAGAAAAAGTAGATTATTATCTACCTTTGAGAGCATTGATGAATCAATCAAACTTCAGTATGCCTTCATCGACCAGTTTGAAAACCAATCTGAGGATTTGAATATTAAATACCAAATTTTGAACTTTTTGATTGACAATTTGAATCAAGGAAATGGCAAGTTACCTACTACATCACATTTCCTTCTTGGTTTTGAAAGTAGAGGTGGCAGAGTTTCACTCAATATAGCTAAGGAAAATAATACATTATTGAAGTCATTGTTGCAAGTTTTAGATTTAAGTTTGGAACTTCTATCTGAAATTGACTATAACAATGGGAATGCTCATGTTGTTGAAATTGGCCCTGCAAAGTTATCTTCTTTGATCCTTGAAATTATTGTCAAATTGAGTAGAGATGTTATCAGCGCTGATACTACATTGAATTACTTAAGGGACTATGATAATTTATTCGAAAAACTAATTAGTTTGCAGCCAAGGATAGATACAGCAACATTATGGAGTAACAAAAAGTTCAATGGTGATTTGCAGGATAATGGCGAGAACATGTTCATTATAGATGATTCAAGTTGTCAAACGTTTGTTTCTTTCATTAATTATAGAAATTTAGCGTTGCAATATTTATCGTTAGAATTTCATCATACAAATTCCAAGTCTAAAAAAGAATACTATAGTTCTTTGCTTTTAAACAGCAATGAATTTTTGGATGGATCTCCGCGTGTATTGGGCTTTTTGGATATTCTCAATTTTAATTTCAAAAACTTTGAGGGACAAAAATTGGATGTTTACGATCAAAGATACAACTTACCTTTAATAATGGAACAAGTTTATGCTACTCGTGATAGTGGAGTTGATCTTTCTGTTTTAAGTAAAGTTTATAAGGTCATCTGCCAGAGCTCCAACTTAGTCACCAAGGAATCCAAAGTTGCATTTTCAGAGGATGTCATATTCGAGGCCAATCACTTTCGCGACTTTGTTAAGAAGTTATCTGTTTCATCAAACTTGCGTAGTGTTCAACTCAGGTGTTTACATTCATGGTGTCAGTTAATAGAAGTATTAATCACGGATAGCGATGTGAATTCGAAACAATTTATCCTTGAAGTACTTCAAGTGATTTTACCCAAGATCAATGATTACCTCGAATCAGACATTTTATTTTCAGAAGAGCTAATTTCTTTGAGTGTTCTCTTGTTCAATGCATACGAGCAAGAATTTTTACAAGATAATAATGGTGAATTTGTGATTGGAATACAAAGATTATTTCCGTTGTTGAAAACGTGCATTTCTGGAGTTTTAAACTCAAACTCTACACCCAATTTGAGGTCCGACTTGTATGTTCTTGCTAACAAATTTCTTAGTAAAGTTTTTGCTCACAATGCCTTAATTCAAGAAACTGTTCGAATTATCAAATCTATTGATAAAAAGTTCATTGAAGTTATTGGAAACGATGCGATTTACTCGGAAGGGTCTTCGAGAATCACATCAATATTGTTATTGGAATCCTTGATCCATTTGACTGCTGTAACAAAGGCTGATTTTGTTTTGGAACTCTTGATCCAAAATAATTCATTGTTGTTGTTGGTTATGTCCTTAAGGAGAGCAGATGAGATGTTACAAATTAGTTCGAAAGGTAAATCAGGAGTAAGTATGGACACGTTGTTATATGAACTAACCGCCTTCAAATCTACTTTGTACTTCTTGATTCGGGTCGCACAATCCAAAGCCGGGGCATTAAAGCTAATTCAAAATGAATTGTTTTCCATATTAAAGGAATCAAATCTTTTAAAAATTGATCCTGATATCGGATTAAAACTAAAAGTACAAGAAAACCCAGATTTAAATGAGATAAAGATCAACCTAATGTTAGATACTCCGGTGTCATTAAATGATTTATCTCATAATATTAATCAAAATGGAAGTATTTCCTATTTGGAATTTTTAATTCCAATTTTCCAATTGATATCAACGGTTTTGTTGTCAATGGGACCAAGTTATAAACCAAGTTTGGTACAAGCAAAGGAATTGATGAGTGAGTTCAACACTCTCGTGGTCGGGATTATGAAACGAGATTTATTAATTGAAAACAAAGAGATTAATGCTGGAACATATTCCAATATCAGTGATGCATCAAATGGGTTGGAGGAGTTAGTCAAACTATTCACTTTGCTTGATTCTTTGATTAACTATAAAGAAAAGCAGTAGATAGATGTTGTATATTAAGTAAGTAAAACAAGTTTTCACTTTTTAGTTGTGTGGATACTGTACTCTTATATTTGTATGATCTACAGACATCTGCAAGCGTCAACCGCAGCACATTCCATTCTATATAAGATGTATTGCTCTCTGTGTTTGAAATAATGTGTTATATACTTGTTTAGTTTGAAAGGAAAAAGAAATCAAAGAGTTATAAATTTTTGATATATAATTTAATTTTCGTATAAAATTCAACCCAAACATCCTCTTGTTGTAAATTATCCTGGCAAAATGGTAATTTCATCTGATTCGAGTAAATGCATTTTTTATTTTTTATTTTTTTTTTTTTTTTCTAACCAAAATGCATTTATTGCTTTATGTACTTAGAGTATATAACTATCTATATACTCATTTAGTTTGGGAGGAAAAATAAATTAAAAGCCCACCATATTGTTTTATATTCGTAATTTTAATTTTGATTTTTTTTTTTAAAGAACAACTCAAATACCTCCGTAAGTTGTAAAATAGCGAACCCAATTCGACACCCTTTCATCAGACAAATCAATTGACTCGTCTGATTGCGCTAGTCGTAGGCGGTATATTCTGTAACAACAATGGGGGTATTGGTTCATTTTTAAATGGCGTATATCAGTTTGTTTAAGTTGATTGTCATAATATTCCTTTTTTTTTTAAAAAAAAAAAATATAAATCAAGTTGGTCCCATTTTTTTTCAAAAAGTTAGGTATAGGAAGGTTCTATTAAAACTCTTGTCATTTCATTAACTGCCCTTTTACTTCAATAATTAGCCGATCTAGTATAGTGGTCAGTACACATCGTTGTGGCCGATGGGACCCAGGTTCGATTCCTGGGATCGGCATTTCTTTTTGCCCTTAGCAACTATCAACTAGTGATAGAAATTTCTGTGTCTTGAAGCCAACAATATTGCATCCCAATTGGAATTCTTTAAAAACCAATATTCGGAACTTGCTAAGGTAAAGATCCCAACACCCAATCCACTCCAGAGCCCAAACAAACCAAACTGAAACCGAAAACCCAAAACTAAGGCTAAAGGGACTGCTAGAACATAGTAGGCTAATAAATTTAAAATGCTCCCCACATGTTGTCTTCCCTGACCACGAAGACATCCGGCAAATAATATGTTTGGACAGTCGTATAACTGGTTTATGCCCAAAATCCGAAGGACTACGACTGCCAAATTTGTAACACCATCGTCGTTAGTGAAACTTGCAGCAATTGATTTACCAAATACAACCAATACCACACAATTGACTAACCCCAATCCAAATGCAAAAATCCTCGCCACGCGCAACGTTGTGTTGGCTGATTGAAGATTTTGAGCTCCGATATAGTTTGCCAATTGCGTTGAAACAGCGACCGATACAGCAAAAGGTATTTGGAAAGACAAGGTCGCTACTGTGGAAGCGATCGATTGGGCTGCTAAAGATGAAGTTCCAAACCTTGAAGCAGAAAGTGTTAAAATTTCAAAAGCAACGAATTCAGAAAGTAGCATTGCAGTTCCATTCAATGCCAACGACATCATGGAACCCCATTCTTTGAAATTGAAACTTTCTCTCACGTTGAGTCCAAACCAGCACTCCTTACCGTCAATAAATATTGCATAACCTAATAAGATGAAGCTCATCAACCAATAACTTATTGCGGTAGAGATTGGTGCACCAATGAAGCCTAAGCCAACTCTTGAGTTCCAAACTAGAAGGTAATTCAATAAGACATTTATGGGTGCAACAATAAATAAACTGTACTGACCAGCTGTGAAAATATGTTGTGCTTGTAAGAAACGCTTGCCAGTTTCGAAGAAAATGTAACCAGGGGCACCAAATGAAATATACCTGAGGTAAGTTTGTGCTAGTAAAACTAGCTTTTTCTCATCTTGTGGTACTATAAACGATAAAAGATAACCACTGTAATACCACATTATCATAATGGGAATTGCAAATACCAAAATCATGGCGGTACACCTTTGGAAATATAACCCTACCAAATGGTACTTTTTTCCACCATATGCTTGAGCGCAAAATGTATCAAGACATGTTGCCATCCCGTTGAATACCGAAATCGAGACATTTAATGTCATAATTGCCAACGAGATTGCTGCCAACTCCTCCTTCCCCATTTGACCGACTGAAAAAATGGAGACAACGGTTAATGAGTATTGAAGAAAGAACGTGACAGTTAGGGGTATGGATGACTTGCCAATAGACATTGCCTCCCTTGTCAAGATCAGTGCATTACGACCGTTCACTTCATCAATACTAGATAGTTCATCAACCTCGTCGTACCAAATCAGCTTGGGACTCTTCGGGACCAATGGCATGGTTTCATCTGTTGTTGACATAATGATTGAATCGAAATTTCTGAATTAAAAAGACTAAACAAAAAGTGCAGAAAAGATATTTAGGAATATTTAATTTACATGTTAATTCGGAATATCTTACAACATCAACTGGAGGTTTTGTTTATCTAAATAAGGTGGCTGCAAAATCTGACGCATTCGCGCAATTCTGTTCCAGGAAATATTTTAGATAAGTTAGAAAATACGCGCAATTCTCATCGTCTATCTCCCGAGATAAGATCGAATCTATGATCTCAAAATCAATGATTTTGATTAAGTAGGATGTGAGTTATGAAATGATTCTTTGACTTTGGTCATATTTTGCGAGAAAATATAAAGATAAAGTGTTTGCAACTGACTTCAATGGAAGCCTATTGTTCATGTAATCAGAATGTTGCAAACTAACAGGCACGATTTATTGATTAAGCTCCAAGTTCCTCACGAAGGACACTCTGATCCTACTGCATTACAAAATCCGGACCTAGAACCAATACCACCTTCTAGAAGGATTTGGGGTTTTTGGTCATTTTTTGGGTACTGGGGGGTTCCAAATATAACTATTTGGACTTGGTCAACTGGCAGTGCAATGCTAGCACTTGGGTTAAATATCGGACATACTATGGGAGCATTGACCCTTGGGAATATAATTATTTGTATCTATACTTGTTTGAACTCTGGTCCTGGTGCAAAATACCACATAGGCTATACAGTTTGCCAAAGGATGATTTTTGGGGTATACGGATCTGCTATTGGTATCATTATCAGAATTGTTTTGTCCATTGTGTTTTATGGCTCACAGAGTTGGCTTGGTGGCTTAGGTATGGTGGTTATGTTCTCGAGCTTCAGCGAAAACTACTTGAAACTAGAGAACACATTTCCGGATCTGCTTGCTATGACAACCAGAGACTTTATTGGGTTTTTGTGTTTTCAAGTTATACAAATGTTTTTTTACTTCATGAAGCCAGAACGGATGAACAAGATTGTCAACTTTGCGTGCGTCATTACTGCAATTTCGTTTATTGGTATACTCGTTGCTTGTCTTGCAAAGAATGGTGGTCCAGGTCCAATATATTATGAAAAAGTTACCATGGGTAAAATAAAAACTGGTTGGATGTGGTTATATGCTATGACTATTTGGTATGGAGCTTTGTCTCCTGATGTTACAAATCAAAGTGATTTTTCTAGATTTGCTTCATCGAAACGAAAGATGTACGGTGGTATAATTGCCTCTGTTATGATAACAGGTACATTTGTGCCATTGGCTGGTTTAATTTGTGCATCTGCTACGAAAGAATTGTATGATACTGAGTTGTGGTTACCTACTGATATTACACTTACATGGCTTAATGAAAACTATTCATCAGGTTGTCGTGCTGCGTGCTTCTTTTTGGGGTTTTCATTCGCTTCGTCTCAGTTAGGATTCAATGTTCTAGCAAACGGATTTGCTGGTGGAATGGATCTTGCTGGTGTCTGTCCAAAATACATAAATATAACTAGAGGTGCAATTATAACTGCTCTACTTTCATGGGTTGTCCAGCCTTGGAACTTTTACAACACTTCATCAGTTTTCATTAGTGTCATGAGCTCGTTCGGGGTAGTTGTAACACCAATCATAGCAATAGTCGTAGCAGACTTCCACATAATTCGAAAACGAATTTTACCCTTGCTGGAATTGTATTCCACATCACCCAAGGGAATATTTTACTTCACAAAGGGTTACAACTTTCGTGCATTGATAGTGTGGCTAATTTCTGTTGTTCCTGGTATTCCTGGATTAGTTGGAAGTGTGCTGACTATCAATTTACCACCTGGATTGGAAAACTTTTTTTATGGAAATATTCTTTTTGCTTTCATATGTCCATCAATTCTTTACATAATTGTTTGCAAACTATTCCCGGTGGACGGTTTGGGAGTGTCGGATAGAGAAGATTACTTCAATGCATTCACTAATGAAGAATGTACAAAGCTCGACCTCATTCCTGGCCATCACCCAACAACAGAAGTCATCAATGGAGTAATAAAAGAGCTGCCTGTTACGCCCTTGAAAGAAAAGGTTCTGGTGGACATCAAAATGGTTTAATATACTCAAGAATGGCTTTATTTAGTAGCAGTTACGCGGTTAGTTTTTATTAGAGATTAAGTTTATACGACTACAGGTGAATAGATGTAAAGAGAGGAAATGTTCAGCTAAGCAGGAGTGATGTCATGCAACATGTAGTAAATACTACAACACGAAAGCAGAAAATGTGAAAATCCAGGCTGGTTCCGGATCTTGATACAAATGCCTGGACTAGAGCCTAACTAATCTTGATACACAGAATTTGTGCTCAAAATTGTAGCGTATCTCTACCCCTTTTTTGCAATTTACTTTTTTGTTACCTTTCCAAACGTTTTAGCGATAGCAATTTAGTTGGGTTGATTTCTTTTTGATTTCATATATCTAAACCTTTCATACATATCCCTTATTGATTTTTGAACATTTTCGATTAAAATCAAGCGGAATTTTCTACAGCGGAATTGTTTGTAGTCGGATATTTTGAAGCGGAAAATTGGGTGCAAAATTGACACTAGACTGATAATGATTTCCGCTTTATGGACTCTTCTGGCTACTGATTACAATTTTCATTTGCTGAAGATATGATGAGATGTAAGTTAAAGTAAAGTCTGAAATGATTGGGCAGTTGATCAGGATACTGGTTATAAATTCCGACAAACCACGAATATAAAATGACTTAGAAAATCGCCATTGCCAACCTTACACTCCAGCTCAAGACAAGACTGATAAAATGATTTTTAACTTATCTACTTTTATCTCGATCTTTTTAGTTGCTTGCCAAGGTCATGGTGCTGTTGTTCCCTCACCTCATCAGCAACAAGTTCTTTTACAATGTGAACCATTGACCAGTGAATCTTCTCATTTTAAAATTTCAGATGGTAGAGATTCCATGAAGATCTCTAGAACTGGTAAGCAAGTGGACAATGCTTCATTTTTGGATCGTTACTTTGGACCCTTTTTGGATGACGTTGGTGCTGTTTCTCTTCAAAGTCACAATGGTGTCAGCAAGGAACCTCCTGCCCCATTGGGGGAAAGTCTACATGCGTTGATGATTAACGACGATTATGAATATCCCGACAAAGATGATTTGCGTGATATCAATGGTACATCTGTTTTGTATAGAGGTGGTGAATTTGGAGGAATTCCAACTTTTGCACATTTACCATACGTTAGTTGTTATGACCCTAAGCTATTCGACAAGGTTGATTTTGATATAGCGGTAGTGGGTGCTCCTTTTGATTCTGGAGTTTCGTATAGACCAGGTGCAAGGTTTGGTCCGCTGGGTATAAGAATGGGTTCTCGTAGATTGGCTCCAGCTTACTCTGTATACCGTGATGGCTTTGATCCATACAAAAATTGGGCCAAAATTGTCGATTGTGGAGACCCTCCAGTTACACCCTTAGACAATAGAATTGCGCTTGACCAGATCTATCGTGCCAATCGTGCAATTGCAAAACATAAGAGTACGAAGAATAATGTAAACAAGGTACCAAAGGTATTCACTTTAGGAGGAGACCATACTATCACATTACCTGCTATTAAAGCTGCCTATGAAAACTTTGGGCCAATAACTGTGATTCACTTTGACTCCCATTTGGATACTTGGAATCCTTACTATTTTGGGGGAAATGTCACTGACTATCAATCTGTTAACCATGGAACGTACTTGCATTGGGCCCATGAGAAAGGGTTATTGAGCAATAATTCAATTCACGCTGCAATTAGAGGGCCATATCCTGGGAAAAAGGACGTTGAACATGATGAGCATTGTGGGTTCGACAGAATTTTGGCAAGAGATATTGACAAAATTGGAACTCAAGGAATTATTGATAAAATTAGAAGTAGAGTTGGGAATGGTGCCATTTACATTACGGTAGATGTCGATTCTATGGACCCTGCGAATACACCTGCTTCTGGAACGGTTGAGCCAGGTGGATGGACTTCTAGAGAGTTGTTAACTATTCTTGATGGATTGGAGGGTCTTAATGTTGTCGGTGGTGATGTTGTCGAAGTATCTCCACCATTCGATACCGTCGCTGAGTTAACTTCAATTACGGCTGCACAAGTTGCAGACTCCATTATCTCGTTAATGATCTTGCAAAACGTAGAAAACTCGGAGGACTAGTAACGAACCGGGTTTCCAAATATACTGAAAACATACACATGATTTTCTCCTAAGTTTATGTCGCTCCATTTTCTGCTTTTTGATCTTTATCAGTTTCCTCTCGTTACTTTGTATAAATATAGAAACTTAAAAAATATGTTTTATATATAGGAACGCAGCTTACTTGCAGTTATCAACGTACATTTGGTAGATAAGCACATCGATATATAAAAGCAATATTTCCTAAAGCTAACTTATTATCCGATCGAAAGCTGTAGACAATATTATATGTCTGTTATTCAAGTGGATAAAAGTGGAGAAAGAAAAAGGACTAGGAAACTGTACAGCAAAGGAGGATGCAAAGAATGTAAGCGACGCAAGATTAAATGCAATGAAGCAAAACCTAGTTGCTGGCAATGCGAGAGGTTGTCAAAACTTTGTCAGTATCTACCAATAAAAGAAAAGAAAACCACTCTGAACAAGAACAAGAAACGTCTTTCGGATAATTTACGTCAGAGCGAAAAATTGAATGAAACACAGGATGCAGAAGATTTACCTGGTACTCATATAACTACAGAATCCGAGACTTCAGAGAATAATTTAGTTGGCAATACTGATACACGTAGTAGCAATGAAACAAATCCTACGGTTGACACAGCCCCCATCCTTAATCTTACGGAAATGTCGATTCAATCGAGGCATTCTACCTGCCTGTTCAAGAAAATACCTGTCAATCAGCAAGGTCAGTGTGGTTACCTACGAAAATTTAATGAATCGACCTCTCAATACCCTTTGAAGAAGCATATTATACGAGACCACTATCCCACTACATTTGGTCTAGATTTAGCACCAATAAATCTCGATTTCCAGAAATCAAATTATGTTGATTCACCGACTTCCCAAACTAACTCGTCTACTACTTCACGAATTCAAATTTCCTCCTATGACAATCAACATGGTTCAGGAAGCAAAGATGTTCGGACTTCTAGTCTTTGTCGAAATCTGACCTCTATTTCTAATTCCAGTGCAAATACCATACCCCATAACCGAAAGCCTTTTGATTGCGATTCTGAAACAGTGATTTCAGAAAGTAATAACAGGATAGAGATGGCCAAAAACCATACACTTTCGTCAGAAAAATCAACAGCGTTTATTCATAACGAAAACAGTTTGGAACCGAGTTATTCAATCCATGATAAAGATGTACATTTGGAAACCCACAATTCCTTCCAAGATGATTTGAACTTGTTAGCCTCGGATTTGAACGGTCTTGTCAGTGATATCATGTTTGATGATTTCAATGGAGACAGAGAGCAAACCATTACATCTCATTCAGAAAAGAGTAAAAGCGAGTTCGGTGAATTAGATTCGTTCGCAGTACCTCTTGGAAACTTAAATGGTGGTAACGTAGGAATCAATTTGATTGAGCTAGTCTCAAAGAATGAAGGGAAATCAGAAAAATTTCTATATGGTGGTGTTGATGATGGGATTCAAAAGAATATACCTTTTGATTTCCTTAAAGTAAATAAACCTCATGAAAAATTATACTTGGATGAGTTTTATAATGATTACTCAAATGTCATATTACCATTTTCAGCTTATGACGAAGAACTTGAAACAGCTATCAACCCTGTCAGAGACATTTTGCTTACTTATGCCTCAAGAGAACCGTATCTCCTTGCCGCCATATTTGCACAAGGAGCAAAAACGTCATTCAATAAGAATGGCATGGTTGAAGACGAAAAAGCATACAATAGATATTTGTCGATTTGTCTTAAGTTGTTGGAATCTACCTTGAAAACTAGTGAAGCTATTGATGATGAGAAAGAATTGACTACAAACATTGAGGCAGTATTATTAACAGTTTTATTGTTAACCTCAGCAAATGCTTCAAACGTTAAGCAAAAATGGAGAGCCCATTTGAGAGGCGCTAAAGATTTACTTTTGAAGTATTTCTTTAATTCTTCATCTTGTAGTTCCAAATATTCCACAATTCGACGCTCTAGAATATTAATTTTCTGCAAATATTGGTTTATATCAATTGAAATTTTAGCTGGTTTGTGTTCCAATATTGGGGGTACTATAGTAAGCGATAGAGAACTTGATTTGATCATTTCCCTTGAAGATGCATTTGAAATACAGGTAATGAAAGAATTAAAATTAATAAAAGGCAATGAATTTAACATTTTATTTGGTTATAACAATTCATGTGCAACTCATTTGAGGGATTTGGTCAAAATTTTGAACAAGAGAAGAGCCAAAGGGACCAGGTTTGAAGCTACGAATTCACTAGAGTATATCAGACTTTTATCAAACTTTTATGACCAGTCCAAAATTCATTTCATTTCCCAAGATTGCCTACTACCAAGTGACTCCTTCAAGAATGTAAAATTCTTTGAAAGTGAACTTATCGATAATGCACTAGTGAATCGGAACATTGTACTAGTTAGCTGGATGGATATTTCACACCAAGCGTACGTTTCGGCATCATTAATCACGATTTTAACTGAATGTTTCAATCTACAGTATAACTCTCCACAAATTTGTACCTTGACTAATGATTTCCTATCAAGAATGAAATTCTTGATGAAAGCTTCAGAGTGTCCATTGAGAATGAAGTATTCAACGATGATTATACAGTGGCCTATGCTTATTGCAGGAATGAATTGTACTCAGGAAGAGCACAAGTATTTAATTCTAAAATACTTTAGGTTTTCGGGCCATATTGGTTCAGGAAGTGCAGCCATCGCGTTGAGAAAAGTGAACAATGCTTGGTTGCTGCACTCAGACGAAGTTCTGCCTACCGATTACCAAGATGTCGAAGAAAACGGTGAGTATGTAGCGTATTGATCGAATTTCAAAATGTAATAGTACTTACACTGCTTAAATTTTCCGGTGTGGAGGTTTAATTATCAAAATACAAAATTTCAACACCAGGACCATTCCGTTTCAAGTTCTAAATCAAGTGACATAAAATTGATTGGTTTTGGAGATATTGATATTTATTGCTATTGCGTTAGGGCAGTTTTTGCAGCCAAATGTCAAAATGTTACCCGGATTGATGGCTAGTATAAAGGTGATGCGATGTGCGTAATTAAATTTTTTCATATCTTTTTATAGCTAATTTTATTAAATAGAATTAACTATGTCCTAGTAAATATGATATTTTAATGAGTAAGTGTTATTCTTTGGGCATATTTGGTAAATCAAGTTATTTCATGATGACATTTTTTGTTGCTCTAAGGTTTTCGGATCGGTGTGTGCACATGATTTCTCAATAGACTACAACGGTATCTGATAATATAAATTTGATGATATGCTCTTTTCAGTTCCAACAAAACAATTGGTTTCAATTCTGTGTTTTTGTTTACAATAACTAACATCATAGAGTAAAATATTAAAAAGCTATGGGAAAAAGAAGTCACAAGAGGAATCTTAATCAACTATATGGCTGTCCTTTGCCATTATTGACTTCAAGTGAAGTATATGGTGACTTGCCACAGTTGTTTCCACATAACCCTTTGTCATGGGTGTTGTTCACTTACAAGATGTTTCAAATAAACTATGTTAGGTCTGTACCAAAGTTGGACAAGATTTTTGTGACTTTTGAAGACGGAGTATTTCGAGCAAGTGATGAGAAGAGCATCAACAATCTTTGGTGTAATGGATTCTTTGGTAAAGGTGTACTTTCGAGATCAGAACCTACTTGGAAGCAAAGAACCACACAAAGATTAAACCTTGGTGTAGGTTCACAGAGTGTTTCTATTGAACAAGTTACAAATCTTAGACGTGAAGAACGTAATCAATTTAAGGCACAACGGTCTAAGTTGCAAGATTTAGAGTTGAAAGCACGTCAGCAACTCTGCTCTCCTGATGAAATTGTCGAAATGGAACTTTTAAGAAAGCAAGTTGATGAATTAAGGAACAAAACTGCTGATTTTAGTGTTTCTGACAAGGTTCTAATCAGAGAAGAAGACTTGCAAATCATTGATGAAAATAATGAAGTGATTAACATAGAGTTTCTTCAATTACAAGCAGTCGAGGTGTTTTTCTTGAAGTTTGCGCTCAATGTAATTGAAATTGATTTCAATATGAAACAATTATTTCAGTTATGCATTGGAGAAAGCATGACGAAAGATAGCAAGTTCATCCTCGATTATGTGGTTTATCATCATTATAGATCGCTAGGATGGTGTGTTCGCTCAGGTATAAAGTTTGGTTGCGATATGCTATTATATAAGCGAGGACCACCGTTTTCTCATGCCGAATACTCTGTTTTGATAGTTCAAGATGGACAAAATTACGATTGGCTTCAACTAACAACACTTGCTAGAGTAATTGGTACAGTTAAAAAGAATCTAGTATTTGTTTTTGTTAGTACTCCAACTCAAATTGAATTTGAGAGAATACTCACCCTGCAAACATTTACGGATGAAAAAGAACTTTTCCAAGAGTTGTTTAAACTATATAAGGTAAGCGAAGTACTTTATAGAAGATGGGCTCCTAGTCGAACTAGGGACTAGGTCTTAATAAATATCACGATTTGCATTAATTAGAGATGGAGATTTTTGCTTGCAATTGCATCGATATGAAGTAGAAGCATTTGGTTTTGTATAATCTTTAATAGTTTCGTAATCATGAACTTTCCATTTCCTCTTTTCGACTGGCCGCTTTTTAGTAGACTTGCTTGCCTGTTCACAGCAACGATTGTGACGTTGTGGTCCCGCACAAGTTTCGGGCTTACAGTTGGACTTTAATCTTGGTGAAAATTTAGAAATTGCCCTGTTCGAAGGAGATAGCGCAAGTTGAGCGGAAACTATTCCATCTTCAGTATGCGGATAAGCTGGAATTATTGTTGGGTCTTGATTTGCTGAAGATTCAACGTGAGTAGCACTATTAACTAATCTAGGAGGTGTACCTGGGGCATGAGTATTGGAGACTGAGGTCGTCGTTGAAGGAGAAAAAACTTTTGGAGAGCGATTTGAGGTGGGTATATCCAAATTAGCAATTGCAGTTGGTGACATTAATTGTTCAGTTTGTGTTTTCGATGTAACGAATTTGTCAATCGTTGCCTGTTGATTATTGATGATTGCTTGTTGGTATTGTAACAAATGCGACTGGTATGACGTCAATTGTCTCAACTGTGTGATATACATGTTACAGGTTTCGGTTAGCGTTGGTTCAAACTGAGTCAATTGTTGATCTAAATGCGATACAAGACCATTTGGAAACGTTTGAGGCCCACGACGAGAGTGCCGTGAAAATTCACAAGTCGTGGAATTATCCCTCATGAAATTTTTAATTGTTGCGAAGAAAGACAACATGTTGCTGGAGACTTTACCTAAAAGAAAACAATCGTGATTTTGTGGGTGGCTGCAAAATCTCTATTTGTACCAAGAATTGGATGTCGCAGGAGTCGAACCGGAAAAAAAAACACGGAAGTGTAAAAACGCTTTGATAAAACACCAAAGGTATTCATGTGATCGTGTTGACAGTACTTAGTGGTATTTGTTCCCTTTAGGTTGACGGTTAGGTTAAGTACTAAATGTTTAGCATCCGTTTTAATAACTACTCTTATTTTATTTTTTTTTGATTACTTTTCTAACTGTTGTGTTGAAAAACAAGAATTTCAGTACAACACTCAACTTCTCATTGTAATGGAATAAATTAATTTTCAATTTTATAAAGAAATTTGACCATATAGGTTCTAAATTGATAAAAGTACACTTGTTAAAACACAGAGGAGCTAAACTGACAGAATTTTGGGGACAAATTTCAATTCAAATATTGCTTCGTGTTTAACTATAATTCAAGACAATCCATAGAAATGCCTCTATGGCCAAGTTGGTAAGGCGCCTCACTAGTAATGAGGAGATCCTCAGTTCAAATCTGAGTGGAGGCAAGCATATATTTTTTGGATTTCATATGAACCAGCCTTTATCAAGACAACAAAACAACCTTCGTTGGAATTACAACGACAATTGATTGACTTACAAGGCTGGATTAGAGATGAGGATAGCTAAAGCTGTTCAATAGAGATGTTTTTGTTAAGAACTCATTACGATGAAATAATATCCTAGATCATCGGGTTTCACACTACCACCGACATCTTACGATATTTAAATAGACACGCAAATCCCAGAAATGATTTTTATTGTTCAGGAGAATTGTAAAATAAACGAAAAATTAACTTAGCATACGTACAGGACCAAAACAAGATTATATGAATCACAATGTCAACCATATCGTCGATCATTAATAATGACGAGCCGGAGATCAGTTTCGGTGTTGGCACTGTTGAGCTGTCAGTTGGTGTTCCTGACGTTAGTAGTGATCGTAAGGAGAACGGAATGAGTATCGAAAACGCGCCAGCACCACCACCTGCAGAGACTGATTCTTCTGGAAAGATTTCACAACAAACGATATTGGCATCATTTGAGCGGATTAAAACCCATTTTCCTGCCGCCAGAATAAAGAAGATCATGCAGTCGGATGACGAGATTGGGAAGGTTGCGCAAGCAACACCAGTCATCGTGGGTAGAGCCTTGGAAATCTTCATGACAAATTTAGTGGAAGCAGCCATTGTAGAGTCGAAGAAGCAGGGTGTCAAAAGAATTTCTGCATCCCATATTCGTGCAGCTGTCGAAAACACCGAACAATTTGACTTTTTGGTTGAGGCGGTGGACAAGTATCCGCCTTTGAAACATTGAGGTGAAATTGCAGTATTTCAAATCTGGACAGCTGCCACCTTTGGATTTCCCAATGAGAAAAACACTAGCTCAATGGCCTGAAACGGCTATATTAAGGAACATAGAAGTTTCGTTGTATTCACAAAGTGCGACTCAGTGGAACCATTACAGATTCGTCTTTGTGACCCGTTGGATTTAGGACCAACTTACGCACAACACACAGATTTGTTCAGCAGCATCCGGCGACAAAAGTTGCTGCTGGCAACAAATTGGTCATTGACCCAGCAAGTTATGCCGTGGGCGGGTGCAAAATGTGTATTATATCGAAGTGTATATTAGAATGTATATTAGCAGAATGTTCAGGATCCCCAATGGGCCGCATAATTGCTATTCGCAGCACTGCAAACACAACAAGCCATAGCCAAGGGAGTCTGAGTGAACAAGTGAGCAGCAACGCCGCACAAGTGAACTGTAGCAGCATACGAACTGTAGCGCATATCCCCACAAATGCTGATTTTGAAGACAACACTAATGCACCGTCTGGCAACATCCTGTTTCCAAACATGGTAATAGCACTCTTGGAGCAATATTACGTAGCGGAAAACACCTAATGACGTAGGCATTTGAACAACCCGCAATTGCAATGGTTGACAATTTAACCCATCAAAGTGTAATGGCATCAACCCCAGTACCCCAGGGCAGCTCACCAACAAGCTGCAATGGACTGCAAACGGTGTTGCAACGAGAAAAACCCCGGAAACTAACCGAATTTTGTCCCCAACTCATATAAATTGCAACTAGTGTCTGTCGTGATTCTTGCAATATCCACACCACTTGTGCTGAAATCCTGGAGTGCCCCTTGGCAACTTTTCTCAGTCGTTCGTTTTGCTGAGGCTACTTTTCTACATTCGCACTGATAACACCGATTATCTACGTTTCACATCCTCTTTCTTTGTAGCGTCAATTGGGCACGTTCTATAAAGTATATTGCTATTTTACAAGCCCCTGTTGGTATTATAGCCCCTACTTGTCCAAATCGACTTTTCGGCGAATTCCACCTATTTTCGCCACACGTATTTGGTTATCTGTTTATCCACACCAACTGACACCTATCGCATAGTTTGATAGGTGATATCGTTATTACTGTTTGCTATCATGGTTGCTAACAAGTCCTACACCAGTCTCAACTCCAGAAGATCATCCTTCTTCAACCTTCCTGTCGACCCACCACAATCTGATGTGTTTTACGTGGGGGTTGACGTCGGTACTGGGTCAGCCAGAGCCTGTATCATTGATACCAATGGTATCATCTTGGCATTGGCCGAGAGACCAATTACAAGACACGAGATCAAGCCTAACCACATCACCCAGTCGTCGACAGAAATCTGGAACGCAATTTGCTTCTGTGTCAAGTCCGTTATCAGAGACTCCGGAGTCGACCCATCGGAAGTGTTTGGTATTGGGTTTGATGCCACCTGCTCCTTAGTCGTTATCGACGAAAAGGATGATTCTCCGGTCGGGGTGGGTCCCGATTTTTCGGACAATTTGGAAAACATCATCTTGTGGATGGACCACAGAGCTGAAAAAGAGACAAACGAAATCAACGCCACCAACGACCCATGTTTGAAGTATGTCGGAGGTCAAATGTCCATTGAAATGGAATTGCCCAAGATCAAATGGTTGAAACACAATTTACCGGGTGGTATCGAAAAATGCAAATTCTACGATTTGCCGGATTATTTGACCCACAAGGCTACAGGATCCGAAGCTAGATCGTACTGTTCGACAGTTTGTAAGCAAGGTTTCTTACCTTTGGGCGTCGAGAACTCCAAAACCGGTTGGTCCGAGCCATTCTTGCGTCAAGTGGATTTGCCGGAATTAGTTGAAGACAGTTTCAGAAGATTGGGTGGTACTCCAAAAACCGGAACTTGGTTATCAGCCGGTGAAATTGTTGGTAAGTTGACGGAAGAATCCGCAATTCAATTGGGCTTGACTACCGAATGTATTGTCGGATCGCCAGTGATCGATGCTTATGCTGGTTGGATTGGAACTGTTGCAGCTCATATCGATATTCCAGGATCTTCCAAAAAACCTCAAGATCTGAATGGAACCATCGAATCCGCTTGCGGTCGTTTGGCAGCAGTTGCTGGTACATCCACATGTCATATTGCCATGACCAAAGAACCCTGTTTCGTGAAAGGAGTTTGGGGTCCATATAAAGATGTTATGGCACCTGGATATTGGTTAGCTGAAGGTGGTCAATCATGTACTGGTGCTTTGTTGGCTCACGTTTTGGCTAATCACCCAGCTGCACAACAGTTGGCAACACAAGCGGATGCGTCCAACTTGTCCAAATTTGACTACCTTAACTTAACTTTAGAAAATTTGGTTATATCCAACAAGGCCAGATCAGTTGTGTCTTTAGCAAAGCATTGGTTCTTTTATGGTGATTTCCACGGTAACAGATCCCCTGTAGCTGATCCAAGAATGAGGGCATCCATTATTGGTCAATCTATGGATACATCTGTTAACGACTTGGCAATCCAATATTTCTCCGCGTGTGAGTTTATTGCTCAACAAACGAGACAGATTGTGGAAGAAATGGAGAAAGGTGGACACAATATCAGTTACATTTACATGTCAGGTGGTCAATGTAGAAACGGGTTATTGATGAGATTGTTGGCAGATTGTACTGGATTACCAATTGTTATTCCAAGATATATTGATGCTGCAGTTGTTTTCGGGTCAGCTTTGTTGGGGGCTGTAGCTTCTGACGCAGCAGTCAATGAACATATCAACAATAGAGGAAGATCCAGAAGATCGTCAATGATGTCTACTCAAAAATCGCAAACCAACTTGAATGAACAACATTCACCATACACTGCTCCAACCGCATCTGCATCGTCTGTTAATATGGCAGCATTAGCATATACGTCAGCACCAGGTCCACCAATTGGAGTCATGTCTCCTATGCAAGAAGAAGTTGACTATTTCAACCAACCAGTAGTGCCAGCAAAAGCACACTCTGAAGAAGAAGACGACTCCGAAGAAGAAAGTACTATATCATTTGGATCTAAACAAAATCACCAAAAGGACCTCTCTCACAAGTTGGCCAAACTTGGTCTTAAGCCATTGACCGAATCCAAGAAGACTTCCACGACGCTGGATAGTGTCGGAGAATGTTTATGGAAGGTTATGCAACAGATGACGGGACCTGGAAAAGTGATTATGCCAAGTTCAGCTGACGATTGCGATAGAAAGTTACTCAATGTGAAGTATAAGATCTTCCTTGAACAGTGCTACAAGCAACAAGACTATAGAAAGCTCGTTGATGATATTGAGGAAGAGAACCTCAAAAAGTAAGTTTTCTGTATAGATGTTATGAGATAGGATTATAGATAACCGTAGCGACACGAAACGACTCACTCTATCAACTTGCG
Source organism: Suzukiozyma palmioleophila (assembly GCA_030560805.1). NCBI lineage: Eukaryota > Fungi > Ascomycota > Pichiomycetes > Serinales > Debaryomycetaceae > Suzukiozyma > Suzukiozyma palmioleophila. The sequence continues at coordinate 698,698 of JAKTVY010000003.1, forward strand.
ATTCGTCTCTTGATGGGCAAAACGTCCAGTGTAGAGTGCGGATATTGATTTATGGAGAAATATTGGCGGTCGTAATCCGGGGCCTCACTTTGTTTCTATTTTCAACCTGACAATGAGTTACTATACAAAGCTCAGGTTGCTAAGCGAAATATTTCAAATGCGTAGCATAATGCAAATCCGAGTGGTGGGGAACCGAAAGATAACCAAAGATACATGCGCAAAAAGAAAAAGAGTCACTGTGGTTCAACAATGGATACGACCCATCAAGGCGAACAAACATACATAAACTGTGCATTTCTTATCAACAATCCAGATCGCCCATAGGTGACACATTGTGAGATTGACATCAGATTATGTACTCGTTAAAAATACTTATGCACAGAAGTTAAAATGAACTGTGGAGAAAAGAACTATGTGGAAGGGATCTACGTTTGGTTGAGATAACACATTGGACATTTCACACAGATTGACGCCATGTCAACCACAATTGCTGCTCTTATCTACTGCTCAGAACAACTTAGTTCAAAAACCTTGGGGACGATTATACAGAAAGCTATATGTCAGAAATAAAGCCATTAAATTAAGGTACCGAGTACGGTCACCACCAAGTCTACCACGAGCAGATCATGCAACAATGGCCCCATCACGGCTGGAACTACAACGACTGCTGCCACGACTGGTATCACGTGTGATAGATTGTGTCTTGGAAAAGTACGTATAAATTACGCATATATCGTTATCTCACGTGAGAAGATGAATTTCATCAACTCCTGATACCCCCAAACACACTTTTGACGGTTATTGTCTGCCACTGACATGACTCAATGACAGATACTACTGGTCAAACCAAACTATGTACAAGGAATACCTCCTTGTCCTTTTGATGGTTAAGCGCATTGATTTATGATCTCACTGTACCAGTGCTCGTAAACTGTGGTGGTCTGCAGACTGTATGAATTTTGCAACCACTTTTCTGTAGCAATATCGATTAAATGATAACCAAATTATTGATTGCGACAACGTCGTCAGAATGATCCCAGTAACAGTACCATGCTGCACTGCCACCACCGTGGCAAAACTACCTTGCCGGAGGTAGCGTAAACGGAGTGTCCCGTGGCTGCAAAAAAATTTTCATCAGTATTTTATATTCACGTGATATAGCTTAATTGTGGATCCACCATAAAATTGCAACATTAATAAGTAAGATTGGCAGTAAAAGTGTCGCTACATTATACAATTTGTGGTTCACGGAGGGCGAACATTATATTAACAGCATCCACAATTTTGCTTCCTGCCAAAACTTTGCATTTCCATTGTTCATTTTTCTAGTCATTGTTCATTATAAGTACCCACACGGCTGCAACTCTGAAGGTGTAATTTGTCCTCAACTGACATTGACTTTATTGACTGCTTTGCCATTACTCAGTACTAATTTGGTTACTACTAAACTGGACATTGTCATACCACTTGTATAACAAGAATCTAGTTTCTCTTGTCACACCAACTTGCTCTGTTAAATATGTCAGACTTCTTACAGAAGGTAAAGTCGATAACGTCGACTGATGGCGTTCCGTCAAACGTTCCTCACTTACACGAGGCCGACTACCTTGAAGATATCGAGGTGATCACATCAAGAAGATCCCATCAGTTTACCTCTGAATCACAATACGGCAACCTGAATGCCAACTATAGTGTTCCAGAATTCATAGAAGATGACATAACAGTGGTCGACTTCGCTAAGAAAATGTTTAATAATCCATTGGAACTCATCAAAAACTACTTGATTTCACTTTTCCCAATTGCTCAGTGGATTTTGCACTATAATTATAGATGGTTATATGGTGACTTGGTGGCAGGTATCACCGTTGGTGTTGTGCTAGTACCGCAATCAATGTCTTATGCACAGATTGCGGGATTGCCAGCACAATTTGGGTTATACTCTTCGTTTGTCGGGGTGTTTATATATTCATTCTTTGCTACATCAAAAGATGTATCTATTGGTCCTGTAGCTGTTATGTCTGCTCAGGTTGGAAAAGTTATCGCCCATGTCCAGTCCAGAGCTGGGGATGAGGCTTACAAACCGGAAGTAATCGCAACAGTGTTATCGTTAATTTGTGGTGGTATCGCCGCAGGTATTGGTGTCTTACGTCTTGGGTTCATTTTAGAATTTATTTCTTCTCCAGCAGTTTTGGGATTCATGTCTGGGTCTGCGTTGAATATTATTTCTGGTCAAGTGCCTGCCTTGATGGGGTTTGGTTCAAAGGTCAATACCAGAGCATCAACATACTTAGTTATCATTAATTCTTTGAAGAACTTGAAACACAGTACTTCCGATGCTGCTTTTGGATTAATCTCACTTTTTATTCTCTATACTTGGAAATACGGATGTGAGTTTGGTCAAAAAAGATGGCCCAGACAAAAGACTTGGCTTTTCTACTTCCAACAATTGAGAAATGCCATTGTCATCATTGTTGCAACTGCTATTGCTTGGGGTATTGTTCACCCTAAAAAAGTTGCCTGGAAGGGTGACCCTAAAAAGTTCAAACCACCAATTAAGACCATTGGTGAAGTTCCAAGAGGGTTACAAAACGTTGGTGTTATGTCAATTCCACCAGGAATCATCGACCACATGGCAGGTGAAATTCCAGTTTCCGTTGTCATTTTGCTTTTAGAACACATTGCAATTGCCAAATCTTTCGGTAGAGTTAATGATTATAAAATTGTTCCTGATCAAGAGGTCATTGCCATTGGGGTTAACAACTTGATTGGTACATTTTTCAACGCATATCCTGCAACTGGTTCGTTTTCAAGATCAGCTTTGAAAGCTAAGTGTGGTGTTAGAACTCCATTAGCAGGTATCTTTACTGGGGCAGTTGTCTTGTTAGCTTTGTATGCATTGACACAAACCTTCTACTACATTCCAAAAGCAACCTTGAGTGCTGTTATTATCCATGCAGTTTCTGACTTGATTGCAAACTACAAGGTTACTTTCAGTTTCTGGAACATTGCTCCATTTGACTGTGGTATTTTCATCATTTGTGTTTTCATCACCGTGTTCTCATCCATTGAAAATGGTATCTACTTTGCTATTGCTGCATCACTTGTACTCTACTTGGTAAGAGTCGCATTTCCAAAAGGACAATTCTTGGGTAAAGTTCAAATTGCTGAAGTTGTGAACCCAGTAATTAGTCCTGTTCACGTAGATTCTTCAACTGACAGTTCTGAAGATGACATTGAGATCCACCAAGTTTTAAGCAACGGCGACAATTATCAATCTACTGATAAATTCAAGGTAAAAGACTCCATTAAAGACGGAAGAATCTCGGCCCAGACTTTAGCACGAAGTAATCCTCATGTCAAATTTCACACAAAATGGGTGCCATTAGACATCCAAAATTTCAACCACGACATCAATATCACTCCACCACCACCAGGAGTTATCGTGTTTAGACCCGGTGATTCATTTGTCTATCCTAATTCATCAAGACAAGTCGACAAAGTAAGTGATGAGTTGAAACGTCTAACTCGTAGAGGAGTTGACTATGATTACTCCAAAACCGGTTCTAGACCATGGAACGATCCTGGTCCATTAAGATGGAATTTACCATGGAGCAAGAACAAGAACAATGCAGAAAAATTCACAAAAGAAGATACTAGACCATTGTTGAAAATTATTCATTTCGACTTTTCCAATGTATCCCAGATCGACGTCACATCAGTTCAAGCATTAGTTGACTTGAGAAACCTTGCAAATAGATATGCAGATCGCGAGGTGGAATTCCACTTCTCGGGTATTGTGAGTCCTTGGATCAGAAGAGCATTGTTAAAGGGAGGATTTGGTACATACGGTGACCAGGGTTTGGTAAGTGAAAACACTTATGTTAACATTGGGGCTGATCACAACGATATAGAATCAGGGATTGACACTGCGTACTACGCGGCGATTGGTACCGATACACCATTCTTCCATTTGGAAATACCATCCTACTAGCATTAGTTTTTTTTTCAGTTCTTTTTTTTATAGATTATTAAGGGAATAAATTTTGGTACAACATTACTGTAGACCAGTTAATGTAGTTTTGGAACAACAGTTGGTAAAGTTTAACCAGAGGATATTTGGAAGAAAGTGGTCTAATGATGATCACAATAGAAAATTTATTGGAAGACCACGTTGAAGCCTGAAGTTTAGTTTAGTACCAAATGATTATCTAGTTATCGAGAGTGTCATGGTAGTCTCATTCTAAATCTGAATTAAAGAGTGTTTGGGAGGTGAGAATTGAAGAATGTGAAGAAAATATGAAGAGAATGAAAGTTGAGTATGAGAATCAAGAGCAGGGAATAATGGTTTGTTAAAACAGTGTAGAAAGTACACCAGAATGGGAATAATGGAATAATAGAGTATTTAAAGTGAATTATAACGACCGCTGCCGAAGTAGAGAGCTATCCTGGTACCACGTCTAGGTGGTAAATGGCACTAGAGCTAGTGAAGTAGCGCGACACGTACCGCGCAATGGTGGTAATGAACAAGACGCGTAAGGTAATTTTTCAGATCAGAAGCACAACCAGAATGGTTGACAAATTACACGAAATAACTACACCAACTTCGGATCCAGATAGATTGACTGTAGGTGAAACCATGACTGTTGAGGATGTATCTATTTCTATGAAGCGAAAGCTTGAAGATGTTAGCGATGAGGTTGCTTCCAAGCAGCCAAAGTTAGAAACTACAGAAGCCACAGATAATGCCCAGGAGAGTCTGAACGAAAGCAAATTGGCCAAGAAGGAGTTGATGAAGATAGAGAAGCAACGTCAACGTGCACTTGAGAAAGAAGAGAAAGCGCAGAAAAGAGTGCAAGAGAGGAAACGAAAAGAAGAAGAGAAGCTAAGAAAGCAACAAGAACGAGAACAAGAAAAGCAATTGAAGCGGAAAAAGATGGAGGAAGAAAAAGCTGCCAAGGAGCTCAAGAAAGAACAAGAAAAACAAGAGCGTGAACGCAAAAAGGAAGAGGAGAGGTTGCGAAAACAGCAAGAGAAGGATGCTCGAGAACAGTCGAGATTAGAAAAGAAAAGAAGGTTGGAAGAAGAAAAAGAGCAAAAAGAGCAGGAAAAGAGAGCTTTAGAAGAAGAGAAACGAAAGAAAGAAGAACTAAAAAGACGAAAGGAAGAAGAAGAGGCCAAGAGCCAAAAGAAAATCTCCAGTTTCTTCACAGTGAAGAAACTGGCACCAGCCATACCTAAAGCAGATCCAACCTTAGAGTCAGTTGAAAACGGGGCCACTGATTTTGAAAAAGATTTCTTGCCATTTTTTGTGCAAAACAATATGGAAGTAGCATCCATGGGCCAACTAAACTCAAATGAATTGTCTAAATCGAAAAAGCAACTAGATGATATTTTTCTTGAGAAGAAGTATGATGGAACCCCCGAAGTTTATTGGTTTTTTGCATCCAAAGCGGTGGAGGCGATACATACTGAATCAACTATTACTCCTGATGATATTGTGAATGCCTTAAACTCGTCAACAACAACGGAAACTCAAATCTATGATATGATCAATAAATTCCCTCCTTTAAAATTTATCAGTTTCTACGAAAACTCAAAACCACCTTACATTGGAACCTGGTGTTCTGTTCTGCATCAACAGATCAAGTTTGACCCCAAGAATCCTCTCGATACTACGTTGACAGGCTTCGACTACGATTATGACTCAGACTTGGAATGGAATAAGGAAGATGAAGAAGGAGAAGACATCGATAATGAAGACGAAGATGATGAAGAGGATATCCTTGCAGATGAAGATGATCTAGGGTTTGTTGAAGACGATAAACCTAACGACCAAACGAAGAAGTTCCATTCTTTGAACGTAATGATCAAGATAAACGATGGCAGTCAAGATGATTTCTTCAATAGCATGAAAACCATAGCGTTGACAGAATTACCCTTGCCTATAGACCCATTCAAGACTGCCACAAAACCCAACACTCCAGAGCCTGTGAAGACCAGTGAACAAGGCAAGACCTCAAAACCAATAATAGACGATACCAACACAATATACCAATTGATCAAGTTTTTCGACTCCAGTGATTTCAGCTCCTTCTCATTGAATACGATATTGGAGTTGGCCATGAAACACATTGAGTTTTCCAACAAATCACTCATGAGAAACACCTTGCACCACATTTTGAAGAAGGAAAGACTGACCCTGACGTGGTCGATCAAGGAGAATGCAAGAAAAGAATACACTCCGAGTTGATTCTCGGTGGTTGACCGAACAGAGACAACGAGAGTAATACAAAGACAGTTTCGTGAGCACATGCGTGGACGTCGAAAGAAGAACGTGGCATTTAAGGAGCAATACTACAGATTAACTACATACCAAGTCCAAATCAAAAGTGAATAGGATCTCAAATGGACCTATTGTGGGATGATTCGGCTCTCTTTCCTGAGTCCTGTCTGACAACAGGTCATCTTGGGCCATTTTTTGGTCCAGTTAAGAACTTCTCTGCCCAAAGTGTGTACCGAATGTCGTAGAACAGACAAATCTACCAAATGGAAGTGTAAGGTGTACAAAAACACCAGAAAAATGGTTCAGTCTTTTTGACATATTTTGGTTAGTATTTTATATAGTGCACAACGCGCATCATTAGAAATAAAATGGATTCTTCTTAAACAGACAGTAATAACTTTAGACAGAGAAGTGATTATGAAGTTATGAAGACGTCGATGGAATGTAGCGAGCCGCTGCTACATACACGAGAAGTTTCAGATTCTGGCGATGAGATGCACTTCATTTGTACGCAGATGCAATCTAAACACGAAGAAACAGTAAAGAGGGAGAAACTTGCATCTAAACGATCAGGAATCATTTCGAAATTGCAATCTTTCAAACTGGCGAGTGACGTAGACCCGAAAGACTCGCCAACTTCCACAAAAGATGCAAAAAATGGCGTTAAGAGGCAGATAAAAGCAAAACGAAATCGGAGTTTAAAAAGTACCAAACCAAAGCCAAAATCGATGAGTGCGATGGTTCGTGAAAAGTATGACAACCCATTGGGGTTGCCTTACTTTTCTGGTGACCAAACAAAAATTGACGAGTTTTTGTTAAAGTTCAGTAAATGCAACGATATATCTAAATTTCAACAGAAAAACTATCACTTGCTATATTCCAAATCAGAGTGGAATTATATATTGCAATGTATTAAACTCAAATTTCCAGATTTGAATCCCACAACGAAAAAGAATCTTAAGCTCATTACAAGAAAAATTGATCAATTTGAACAATTACACGAGAATGACAGTTCGGTGTGGTCACAGGCTTCGTCACATCCCGAATGTAAATTGACTGAAGAGGAGTTGCAATGGCTTTACGACTTGTCAGACGATCAGATGGTTTCAAATACCAGCTTTACAGATGATCAGCCTTCCGATACTGCTAAACACATCATGATTCTATCGCAGACTATGAACAAGGTAGACCAAGTAGAAGATGACAGTTTGGAAGCACCAGCTATAGAAATAATTCTGGATTCAGAGCCAGAACCAGAAATACTAGGGCGAAATGATGTTCGAAACGCACCGTCACACCAATTGGAATCGGTATTTGATCCACAGACTTCTTTTCAGAGTTTTCCATTTGCAGAAGTGACGATTAATAATAGGAAATTAAACGAGTCCAAAAATGAACCAATTCACGAAGTTATAAATAGTCTGCCGGTGCTGTCACCACTGATTGAGGAACAAATAAAATGCCCCGTGAGTCCAGAAATAATCGACACAGCTCTCCCTACTATTGAAGTACCATCTAGCAGTAGCAAACAAAACAGCACAAATGAACAGAGGGAACTGAAGGTTTTCAATGAATTCAATGAATGGCTTGTATCGTCCCCACAAGGTGGTTCGGTAGTATCGAAATCCAATTTAGATTGTTCAAGTGTTCCGCGTGAAAAAATCATAGCTGTAGATTCACACGAGGCGATCCAATCGTCAGTTGACGTTCGCAAGGTAACAGATAATTTACAGAGACCGGATGATGTAGCTCAAGCAGCATTGAAACGAGACTTGGAAACTAGTCCATTTATTTCTCCAAACAAAAGAAAAAGAACCAACTTGGATAAGGTCAACAAATCGCCATTGTCTTATACGATAAATAAAGCAATCAAAGACCAAGGTTCACCGATAAGAATTAGACAATCACCATCAGCTGTTGTCAGGGGTCACTCTACAGTAAGCAACAGTTCACCTATTATTTCACCATTAAAGCCGCCAAGATCACCGATTAGATTAATCCCCAATTCATCAAATCTCAGTGACGATGAGTTGATGATTTTATCTGGGGAATCGGTATATTCTACTGCAAAATCAAGTTTCAGGACTCAATTCGAGACACCAGAAGTAGTTCCGTCGTTGAGTATTGGGAAATCCAATGAAAAACCAAAAAGGAAGTTGTTAAACACTACTAGATATGAAATTAAAAGTGATATTAATATTAAGGAATTTTATGATGAAAACACAAAGATAAGAGTTCGAAACCTTGGGAGCAAAGTGATTACTATAGACCTGGAGAATGAGGTATCTGATTCCGAGGACGATGAAAACTCTGTAAGCATTATTGAGATTACACGAGAAATTGAGGCAGAAGGAAATGGGAGCGATGGAAATACTTCAGTTCTACAGGTACCGTCAAGTCCACATTCAAATCGAGATGTTCTAGCAGATATAATAACATCCTCTGATGATGAACCTACGAAGGATAACATAGACATGGAAAACGTTAAGTGGTTACGTAAGAACACTACCCAGGACGTTGATTTAGTTGAGGAATTAAACAAATTAAGCACCAAGCAACTAAAACAAAAGTTTATTGAGTGGCAACTAAAACCAGTTAGAAGTCGAGCACGAATGATTGAGGTGTTATTGGGGATAGCAAAATTGATTGCAGATAGCAATGATATTCAAGGGTCGCAGTTTAGTATAACTATGATATTTCAACAGTGCCAGGAAACAGAGCAAGTGACGAATAGAATACAAGAGCGGTTGAATGATTTGATACGACAAGAATCATCTTGGTATGAGAAAATCATAAGCTACGAGCCTATTAGGGTGATAGATTTACAACAATGGTTCGAGTCTGGTGGATATGCTATTGAATTAGAGATATTAAAGCGGTATTGTGATGACCAAGGCATAGCTACTAGACAATGATGAGAAAAGTAATCGAGATTAAAAGTAAATGTGGGATAAGGATAGGTAAACTGGATAATTTATAAAGCAAAATTATGATTTCATTTTATTAATATACAAAGAACATCAAGGGCCATTATATATATACACCTTCCTATATGTACTTTTTGTAGTCATCTTCAATTGCGTTATCCAACAACCTGATATTGATCCAGGACATTAGTTTTATACCCAAACCAATATTCAAAACCAAAGTACCAGGGCCATAGATCAAGTTGTTCAAGAATGAACCATAGGTATGATTGATCAAAACCTTAATTGCCCAAACACCATGGGATATCCAAACCAATACAAAAAACAATGTGAGAACCGTCAATATCGATGCGTTCATAGCTCTCGACTTGGATATTGGGTCGTGGTTCTTCGTTGTAGGATTTGGTGCCATGATATCTGCTGTTGGGGTAGCCTAATTTGTGAAGTCAATTAGGATAAATGCATCGCGCCGCAGTTGATGGTAGTAGACGTTAAACTCTGGTAGCGCGTCGTAGTAAACGTTGTGCCGTATTAGCGACAATACCATGCAGTAAGCATACTGGTGGACTGAGCAATACTTTAGATCACTGAAGTACAAACGATGTCATAGAATGTGTTCAGTAATGACCATTTGGTACAAGGATTAGATAACTATTGAGCTTCTTGTTGGAACTAGTTGACACTATGTAGTTGTTGAAGTTGTATAAAACCCATACATGTTGTAGTTTGTAGTTTCCTATTTGAGTCAATTGTGTAAAGACAGAAGTGGATCGAAACAACCCAAAATTGAAACAAAATGGTTCTTATCACACACCATTTTGACGTGACGTAGCTCAGCTTTTCCGAATACACGGACTCACGTCTCTGGGGCATTAACGTGATTTGATCAGGTGTAAAAAATAGAAACATCCATACCACAACGATTTTTACAATTACACCCTTGCCGCAACAAAAACCGTTTATAGTAATCATGTCATTCTAGAAATCATTTTTTGAAATGAATTGATGTAGCAGTGTCACAATGTACGAATATGACGGCAAATTGGTGGTAGAACCCGCCTATTATAGTAACGGAGTACCAGTATTTACGCCGACAATGTCCGAGTTTGCCGATTTTTACCAGTTTAACAAGGCTATCAACAAGTATGGTATGGAGTCTGGTATCGTTAAAATTATCCCCCCAGCACAATGGCTAGCTTCAACGTCATCGTGCTACAGCGACGACCAATTGAAAAACATCGTTATCAAGAACCCAATCGTGCAACATATAAATGGCCAGCAGCCTGGGGTTTACTCTCAACAGAATGTCGAAAAGCAAAGAACCTACAATATATACCAATGGAAGCACGTCAGTGAGCAATCGAACTTTCAGCCACCAGTATCGAAAGGTAAAAGAAGACAGTCTACTCACGAAAAGACGGAAAATTCAACTTATTCCATTGATATTTCAGACTTTACAGACGATCGATGTCAAGAGTTAGAGAAAAATTATTGGAGAACTTTGACGTACGCTGAGCCAATGTACGGGGCTGATATGCTAGGATCGTTATTTCCTACTGATTCTAATTGCTGGAATGTAGCCCGTTTGCCAAATATTTTGGATTTAATTGACGAAAAGCTTCCGGGAGTAAACGAAGCATATCTTTATGCTGGGTTGTGGAAAGCTACATTTTCATGGCATTTGGAGGATCAGGACTTGTACTCAATTAACTATCTCCATTTTGGAGCACCTAAACAGTGGTATTCTATTCCCCAGGCCCACAGTGAAGAGTTTTTCAATTTAATGAAAGAGACCTTTGATGATGAATATAAGAATTGCCCGGAATTTCTACGTCACAAGACATTCCTAGTGAGTCCCCAGTTCCTAGATAAACACAATATCAAGTATAACAAAATTGTTCACAGACAAGGAGAGTTCATGATAACTTATCCTTATGGGTACCATGCTGGTTTCAATTATGGATACAATTTGGCAGAGTCGGTGAATTTTGCTCTTGATGATTGGTTCCCGATTGGGGAGGTGTCTAAGAAGTGCAATTGTGTTCCTGATGCTGTAGGAATTAACGTAAAACAGTTGTACTGTGCATTCAAAGGTATACCATACGAATACCAATCTACAAGTGAATCGACAGAAGATGACAACAACTCCGTGGAACCAGAGGAAATCAATCCAACAATAGTCAAACCAAAACGAAAACCAGGCACTACTGTCCAGAAGAAATCAAAACCTCAAGCAAAGCTTGTTTCTGATTGTTTGTTATGCCCCAACTCCTTCAGCCGATTACCATTGCACAATAGTGCATTTTTCAGTTTGATTAATAGTGATGCACATCAAAAAGTACATAGAATATGTGCAAGTATGTTTCCCAAAGAACTTACAATTACTGCTGGATCAGTGGTTGGAATGCAACATGTGTCAAAAGGACAACAAAAACTCCGTTGTATGGTTTGCAAAGAAATCGATGGTCAATCGGCATGTTTCCAATGTTCAAATAAGAAGTGTACTAGATCTTTCCATGGAACTTGTGGATTGACTGATGGTGTACTCTACGATTTTGCCAATAGAAAGGCGTTTTGTAAGTATCATCGAAGTAAGCCTTCATGGCAAACTTCTGAACTAACGAAGATAAAGAGTGGAAACTGTATACAATTCGTTTTTAATAAGAGAAACTATTTTGGTAAAGTGATAGCGAACTATTGGGAAGAACATTCACTTATCACTTTGGTTTACCCTGAATGTATAGATTACATTGAAATCGGATACGACCAAGTTACCGCGAAATACGACGAAAACGACATATTTTTATCCAATGAAACATTGAAAAGAAAGTCAGACTCAGCTATGGACTATCACGTTTACTACCCTCCAGATAACTATACACACGAGTCTGTAAAGTTGTCTCATAAACAGATTCCTTCAACCAAGAAGGCGAGAAATAATACCAACTATAACATTACACCAGCGATTCCAACTACTGGAAATGTGAATTATAAATATGAGGTAAATAATTGTTGATAGAGATTTCACGGTTTATGCTTTTCAGTTTAAATTACAGGATGTATAGGACTTTTTTGCATTCTTCAAAAGCGTAGAAGTTTTCATTAGTGAAACATGTCAATGGAGAATGGATGTTAATAAATCTTGAATCTGACTATAGACTGATAGTGAGCTGAATATTTTACCAAACTAATCAGAACATAAATTTTCGATTACGTTTTAAATGGAGATTCCTATTCTCGTGTGCTGTTTTTTTCTGCAAAGAAGGGTAAAGGGGATTTGTGTCTTCACACCGGTGGGTATTTTACTTTATCGTAATTAAACAACACAGAGTTCTAATATGAGGAAATGAAACAAGCAAGCATTTCATCCTTGGGTTCAATTTGACGGATCTGTGGTGTATTCGGTTATGCATAACCTGCATTATTTTCCTTCATCTAATGCAAGGGTTTGTTATAAGTTCACAGAGACAGACAGTCATCCTCAATAGTTCCTAGTTGAAAACAAAGTAATTATCTAATTTGTGATGGATTGGGGGAGGGGGAGGGTGTCCTCTGTCTTATTCTTCGCTCCTCATGTTGATGGTGCTGTATTATTTTATGGAACCTATATCTGGGTATCCTATCCCCAATGAAAGTTACCGAAGTATCAGTTCTCTCACTGAGATTATAGTCGTCTTCTTCTGACCTCGACATTCATATTTAGTCAGACATGATATTTTCCAAATAACCCTTTTGTAATTGATACAATTTCGTATCTTGGAAACCAAAATTCTGGAGAAGAAAAAACAAAAGATATAAACTTTACCCCCTACGTTGTTAACTACTGGACCATAACAATTTGCTGTTCAAGATGACAGTTGCTCAAAATTATCAAAACCTAACATCTAGAATACTTGGCTCCACAGCAAACGTATTCGTATATTCGTATTCAAATTAACCAGGTAAACCGAAGAACCGCTATTTCATGAACTGTTACCTAGAGCAATATGGAAACCAATTCTCAACACCGATAAGAGTCATTCGTCTCATGGTTCCTAATCTAGAAACACAATAGATGATCTTTCAGTCCTACATAAATCATTGCGACACGAGCGGCTCATCGCACTAACAAAAGTCCTATATAGTAAATTACACTTCTTCCACATCAGTCACATCAGAGTAGTATGATAGACTACTATGGTGGGTATTACTAGGGGACGTAGAAAAAAGCATGAGCCAGTACCGATTGTGGAAGTAGAGTCGTCTGAAGATGAAATTGAAGAGATTGACATTACTGAAGATGATATTTCAAGCTCACTAAAGCACCCAATACAGCACGAACACAAGCACAAGCGACCAAAACTCGCTAATAGAAAAACCCCTGAGCCAATTGTCGATTGCAATCTGCAATGGATCGATAAGTACGCTCCGACTACTGTTGCTGGCATCAGTATAAATCCAACTAAGTTAAAGCAAGTTAGAGACGTGTTGACAGATATGATATCCGGATCTAGTCAGTGTAAACTCTTGATTTTGACAGGGCCGTCTGGATCGTGCAAGTCTACTACAGTAAAGCTATTGGCACAGGAAATGATAGGAGATAGGATGAAATCCTCCTTTGACACTTCGAGTATAACTGAGTTTTTTGACACTAACGGAGTTTCTGGTACTTCGAGAGCGACAAAATTCGAGGAGTTTTTAAACGACGCAAGATACAAAGTTGGTTCTAACTTATCAGTTATCTTAATCGAAGAACTTCCGAACATTTTTCATGACGAGACCTTGCAAAATTTTCGCCAGGCAATTCATCGGTGGGTTTTCACTGAAGCAACGTTACCACCATTGGTACTTTGCTTGACTGAATTGGAGTATAGTGGTACTTCTGAAAAGTATTCTTTCAATATTGAAAACAATCTTACAATAGATACATTATTGGGCAGAAATATTACCAGTCTACCCCAAGTTCAAGTTGTGAAGTTCAACGCAATTGCCAACAGATTTTTAAAGAAAACGATGAACAACATTGTTAAGCAAGAACGAGAGATTTTCAAGAAGATTCCAACAAAAGAAATTGACTCGTTTTTGGATGATATAATGAAAATTGGAGATGTGAGATCTTGCATTTCGAACTTACAGCTTTGGGCGATGAATTATGTTCTGTCATTGAAAAGCAATTCTGATACTGACGAAAATAAACTAATAGATACCAGCAAGTTTTTGGTGACAAATTTTCATCGAGAAAACCAAATGAATTTGTTTCATGCAATCGGGAAAATCATCTTTTCCAGTTCAAACTTTGCACAATTTTCCAATCAAGATTATTTATCTGTGGAACAGGTTTTGACTGATTTTCAAGAGAGTAATTTCCCGTTGTTAAACCTCTCATTATTGGAAAATTACACCATGTATAAAGATGGCAGTTATCCTTTAGCAGTTGCCAGCCAAATATCAAATGATTTAAGTCTTAATGATACAATGTCGAGCCACATGTGCAAGGAGATTGGGATAAGATCAACACGAGTAAATCTACGAACAGTATCTTCAACCGAGAAATATACCCACAGACAAAAGACAAAGTTTACAAGACACTTCAAAATGATCAAACAATACAACAAAACATTTAATCAGATTCGACAATATCAAATATATATTAACAACCACAAGAACTCGTTTCAGGATTTGAATCTCATTGAGGGGTACTACTTACCATTAATTTATAATCGACAAAAGTCCACCAGGTTTCGGTATAATCGATTAGGTGGAAGGTTTCGGGAGATTTATGCTGACGATGAATTACCTGTCGATGATGATAATCAAGACGATATGAAAGAGCTAGACCAATTTCAGCTTGACATTGACAACAGAATAAAGCAGATCGAGCAAGACCAAGTGAATCAGGAATTCGATGATGATGAACTAAGTGATCCCATCAGTGATGAGGAAACCACTGATGAAGACGAGTTTCTGGACGATTCTGAGTTGGACAATTTGATATCCAGGGGCCAAATATAGAAATACGGAGGACATTTGGGAATCTATATTAATCAATAAATAGATGTACATATTTATAATATTACAAGGGACGAAACTTAAACGGTGTTTTTGAGAGCATTTTCAAAGAATTGGTCATCTTCTTCGATGCTTTCTTTGATGATATCCAAACCACCTTGGAATTCTCCATTAATGTATAATTGTGGGAAAGTTGGCCAGTCACTGAACTTCTTTAATCCTTGTCTTACGGTATCATCTTTCAAAATATCGAAAAATCCAAATCTTACTTGATGTTCTCTCAAAATGGCTACTAATTGCCTGGAAAACCCACATTGTGGTGCTGATGGTGAGCCTTTCATGAAAAGCATTATTGGTGCTGCACTAGTTAATTTCCGTAATCTTTCATTGATGGCTTCTTCTGACTCTGGTTCACCGTTGTTGGATGCTAATGGGGTGGCATTGGAAGGTGGAGTCGATATCAAAGATGGAGCCTTCACATTTGAAGAGTCGTTATTTGAAAATTCATTTAATGCCGAGATAAACTGTTGTGGGTCAGCTCCAGATAACTCCTTCAAAATGGTGGAATTTCTAATTAAAATAAAGTAAGGGACAGCACTGACATCAAACAACTCGGATATTTCAGGTAACTCGTCTGCGTTGACGGAAACAAACACAATATCGGGATCGTTGGATTTGGAATCGGCCAAAGTCTTGAACACTGAGTTCATGGTTTTGCAGGGACTGGCCCATGGGGTGTGGAAATAAAGGGCCAATAACTTTGTTGGGTACGACTCGGTCAAGTCAGTGAACTGGGAGTGACTTTCTACTTCGATTACACCCATCTTATACGTTTCCTATCTGGATCTACAAACAACTGGTGGAGGGTTTGTTGATGACAATTTCGGTTTAAATTTTTGATCATCGAGGGTCACGTGAATTTCGACAATGAAGATTCTTGAGAAAGGCATGTTAGGAAACGGGCAATTACGGGGGGTTTTGGTGGTAGACGAGGGTTCTGAACGGAGGCCGGGGTATGGTGGTGTTTGCCAAGTCGAAAAAACTGGAACTCATGACGTCTTATTTTTCAGAGTATGGTGGTATTCCTCTTTCTCACTTAAAACAGCCAGTGGAAGAGGAGAGAGCTACAAGGACAAGGCTGATAGAAGATAAAATACGGGGAGATGTGTTCGGGCCTATGATTCGACGCCGAGATATGTGCCATGTGTAAAACACAGTTGTGATAGGATGGAAGGAGATGACACAATGAGCGATTAACCAGAGCCTCCGTTCACCGAAATTCATGATTTGTCAGACGGTGAGCGACAATAGGAGGCCAGAGAGAAGAGCTGTCAACCGAACTACCGTAATGGGAAACGAAGGGGCAGAGATGGTAGCGCCGGGAATAAAGTAACCAATAGCCATGATGTGAAAGGGTGGGTGTAAGTGGGAAAAAGAAACTGAGTTGACTGGTAGGATGACGAAAACATGACTAAGCCATTTAGCGTGCGAAGGACCAATGATTTGGTTGGACAAGTGAGGGAGGATTTTAGAAATGCGAGTGCACACGAGAACACGCACCCTGGCCAATCGAAGGGAAATGTTGGCTGGGTTCGTGGTGCAGTTGTGGTGGCACAGGAAGCATAGATAGTGCGGACGAAGGGTAACCAGACAAGTGTAGTATAGTGTTGTGTTGTAGAACCAAAATCCCATTGAAGGAGTAAACGCCAAATACCATGTAGAGTGAGGCAGATATGGGGAATCAACCCAATAGCCAATAGAAGTAGTGGTATTTTGCAAAACTAGACTACAGAACAGAAGTTCAAATTACAACACAGACCAGTGAAACGCAAACCCAAGAGCTTAACTTCGAGCGTAACAATGAACCAACAATTCAAGCACAGTATGTAAGTGTAGGCTGGCCATCCACACAGCCAAGAGCTGAATACTTCGGTTGGATTGTTGTGCAGTTCATGCCACAAAAATGCACCTAATGATGGCGGTTTGTTGAATTGAAGTTAATCGTTCTCTGACTTGTGTTGTTTAACAGTAGAGTTAGTAGAGTTGGCGGTTGTGTTCGTCTGTGTCCGGATTTACTCGCAGTTAGGTTGTTGCCGTAAATATTTGTCGGTAATGCAAACCGGTGATATATCGGTCGGAATGGTCGGGCAAGTCCGGCGGGGATAACCCCACAATTTGAGTGACCAGGGTCACGTCGCATAGTAAACGAGTCTCACTACGAGTCCACAACACTCAACACCTTTTCATACAAGACAACATCCTCATTACACAAGAAACATCCCTTAATCTTACGTTGGACATAAAGGCTACGTTGTCCAAAGTAAAATGGAATTCCTCTGAAATTGAATGCAAAACACAGCCCGTACCCTAGTATTGGCAGCCGTGGACAGATGCTGGCGAGATACCTCGAACGAGTACAAAACTATCACCTTTAACACCGACTACTCAACCCAAGACCGTTAATTTGTAGGATATAGACTTGTAGACTACCAAATTTACCGTTGGACATAACTAACGGAAAAGCGTGTCCTCACACCAATTTGTTACAACCGGTCCAGTAGCGGTGCAAGTCACCAGGGTTGTGGTTGACTTGTGGTGCCCTGGGCTTCTTGTAACAACGTTAGTGGTTTCTTTGGGGCTCCATCGGTTTCTCCGTAGCCCTTTGTATAGTCTCGAGTGCACCGCGCCAATGTCCGCAGTGTTTCGTGTAGTCGCACCACCTCGCTGTTTTCTGTAGTTGAATGCTGTCGTATTGAGCGTTCGTGCAAAATCTAAATTACTATTTGTTGGATTTGCAAAATACAGTGGTAAAAATTTGTAAAATTTATTCTTGTTATTACAATTTATTCCCAGCAGGTGCCGGGTAGTTTTATCAATTCGCTGAACGTGTTTATTCGCCAGCTCACGTTTTCATTCCCGGCTTGATTTTCTTCTGAGATACCCGTGGTTTTTAGCCTGGTCATTCTATCGGTCTTTTGCCGCAGTTTCGACGAAACCACCAACGTCTATTTCTTCAAGCACTTTTGGCTTGCTCTGTTTGTTGGTTAGTTTGTACCTGGTAACCGCATTACATTCCGGTTTTCTATCATTCCAAGTGGTGGTCTCTCTTGTTGTCAGGTTGGTCAACACTTTACCAGTCAAGAAAGTACAGCTAGCACAATAAGACTAGGTACTTTCGGTGGAACTCCAAAGCACTAGGCACTCCCAATTGTGATTTTTTTCATTTTCACCGGTGAATTATTGTTTAGTCGGCCTGTTTCTAACCCTGCCGAGACTTTGCTAAATCTGGGGTCATTTTAAAATCTGGGGTCAGAATATTTTTAATTTTTTTATTTCCACATTTGTGATACCCATAAACTTACTAGTTGGGTAATTGTTTGAAAGGTGTATCTGTTGATAGCACCCAGACAATTTTCTAATTTCGTTCATTTTTTTGTAATTTCAGTTCATCGGTTTTTCTTGACCTTTGCCCAACATTTCCTACCTGCCATTTAACTAGATTATTATCTTCTTATGATCTGGTATGATCTCACAAATGCAACTATCGAATCAATTCAATTCAAACTTTAATGATACAATGAATGATAAAGTAAATAATCATGACGATATAGAAACTACCGCCAGTGACTCTCCTTCGAAATCATCAAACGGTAACAAAAAGAAGAACATTCCTTTGGAATTGACAGCATACGGCACAACACCATCTGGTAAACCCCGGTTGTTTGTTTGTCAAGTTTGTACTCGAGCTTTCGCAAGATTGGAACATTTAAGAAGACACGAAAGATCGCATACAAAGGAAAAACCTTTCAGCTGTGGTGTTTGTCAAAGAAAATTCAGTCGACGTGATTTGTTGTTGAGACATGCACAAAAGTTACATGCTGGCTGTTCCGATGCGATTACAAGATTACGAAGAAAGTCAATCAAAAAACAAGGTGGTGAAGAAGACGATGATTCAAACGATTTGAATTCGAACACTGGTGATGAGAGTTTAAGTATTAATGATATGACACAATATTCGGGTCAAAATGTGAACTCGCAAAATGTTGAATTCAATTTGGATTTGTTTTCGAAAAATGCTAACAATAAAATATCCAAGCCAAAGAAACCTTCTTCAACTTCAATGCAAATGTCATCAAGCTCAAATTCAAATTCGAACTCTAGTCAAATTTCGAGAAAAAATTCAATTTTACAACGTCAAGTTTTCCAAAAGAACAAGTTCAATCAAAATTTCCCAGTCACTCCCGCAAAAAAGAGAAGAGGTACATCATTCTCGGCACAATCTGGAGCAAATTATGCAATGGTGCCCGATATGAATGACATATACCCAAATCCTGATAATGTAGAGTTCTCAACACCCCAATTAATTCCTACTTCAATGAGTGATGAAATAAACTGGTTAAACAATTTATCAACGATTCCTGGTATGCTTAGTGATAAACCTCAAGGTGATAATAAGAATAAATTTACTTCCGGTGTTTCAGCAAAGGAATTACGAGAAAATAGTATTAGTGGATATACAGACATGTCTATGTCTCGTAAACCATCTATGATTAATGATATTTCAAATCATGGCTCATTCAGTTTAGGATCTAATCCTGACAACTCACTTAATACACCATTAAGTAACCCAGCTTATATGATGCCAACTGCTACTATAACCGATCAGGAATTTCAAAATGGAATGCGGGATAACAAGAAAGATAAACTTAATTATGGGTATTCCTTTTATGATATTCCTGAAACATTGCTTACAGGAAAAGCACTAGATTCTATAACAAAAGAGATGGATCACAATATGGATCATCACACCTATAAAGCATTGACACCGATTAAACAAGAAAGCGAAGACGAACGACTTAGAACTGACCAATCTCAATCATCTCGCCAACACTCACAAAGTCAAAACTTTGACTTGAACTTTTTGAATGATATTGATGAATTGACTCATGAATTTGATGTGAACTCAAAATTTATGCCAAATGGATACTCGTTTTATGGTGATAACCCTTCAGTTTCTTCCAGTGGTATTGAAGTTAACAGTCCTCATATATTATCTCCACAATTACACATGAATGGAAGCAATAATCAGCATCAAGATCAGATGATGCTAGACATGAATATAGACCAAAACCAATTATTGCACATTGAAAACACAATTAATAACCCGAATATTGGTTTTCAAAATATGCCAGGAAGTAATTTCAACAATGGCAACCATAATGGTATGAATGATAATGGATTGTTCAAAAACTTGAATGTCAATAATAACAACTACTTTAAAAACAAGTTGTTCACTAATAATATGAGGCACATGATCAACAAATCATTGAACAAATACCCTATTTCAGGAATTATGACACCATCAATTCCATCAAATGAAAAGTTGGAATATTACTTGACGACATTTGTTCAAGTATTTTTGTCACATTTTCCTTTCATTCATTTAAGCAAACTTAATGAATACGACGTTATGAATATGACATCGAACGAAGATCCAAGTAATGAAAGTGCTCGTGTTTGTTTTCCTCTTTTGATTGCAACAATGGGTGCATTGCTAGCAAACAATAAAAATGACTCTGAACATCTTTATGAGGCTTCCAGGAGAACAATTCATATTTACCTTGAAAGCAGAAAGAATTCTATGAACAACGATGACAAAAAAGAGAAGTCTACTGTGAATCCGTTATGGTTAATTCAGTCATTGACATTGAGCGTAATTTATGGATTATTTTCAGATAATGAGAATAACGTCTATATTGTCATTAGACAATTAAATGCGTTAAATTCGTTGGTAAAGACGTCAATTAAGAGTAACCGAGCTGTTTTATTTTCAATCAATGGCGAGGATGAGGAGATTTTTAATAAATTAAACTCTACAGGAGTTGCTGGTAACTCAAATCCTCTAGGAGATAGTTTGTTTTCGAACACTTTTAATGACGAATTAAAATTTAAGAACAACATTAATACCCAGTCCCAAACTAGAATCGTTTTGATGATTTATCGTTTGACAAACTTTTTACTAATGATGTATAATGTTCCATTAACACTTAGTATAAATGATCTACAGAATATCACTCTTCCTAGCCAAAATGATGAGCTATTGTGGAGCTTCAAGAATTATGCTGATTTCCAGGAATACTGTCAAGTAAGCAACAATAATCACAATCAGCCAAGAATTTCTTTAGATGATAAATTACAGCACGGACAAAGACTCGTTTATAAAGATATTTTGATGAAGCTTTCTAGACTAAACGAGATCAGCAACCCTCAACATCCTGATCATTCATTTTTGAAGGGAAACCTTTCGAAAGTGAGCAAATTTGGATTCATCTGTATTTTACATGGTATTTATGAAGTACAGCAATATGATGGGATGGAAAGTTTTGATACCCTGACAATTTTGGAGTTTGTTGCCCGTTTCATACCTTCAAATTCTGTGGCTCACGAGACACAAAGACATTATCATCAACATGGCCAACACTCACATCATCGTAGTGAGCCTTTACAAGATTTCGAGAAGTTGGATTATGCAATGCTTTCGAATTTCATTACTATTAGTTCAATTGTGAATTTTAAGCTCGTAAAGGAACAGTCGTGGTTGCGAAATTTTGATGAGTTGACTAAAAATTTTGATATTTTCCTCACGGAACATGATCCTAACAATGTCAATAACAAGGTCAATGATCAACAATATTTAAAGATTGTGGACTGTTGTATAATGATTATCAAGTTGGTACTCTTCAAATCTGAAGATATTCTCGACTCACCAAGTTCTAACACACCATCACATAGCCTCCTTACAGATTATAGATTTTTGAACAGTAGCTTAGATGCAACTGAGTTGGAAACTGAGGAGAATACTTTAGCCAATTTTGAAAAACAGATGAATATTCGCATTTATGATGAATTTGACAGCTCAAGTAATTCAATTCAATCACAAATGTTGTTCCACGTTTTTACTGTGTTGACAGTGTTTTCAATTTATGTCATGAAAAAGAATAACTCGGGCAATAATTACAACCGAATGATTAGATCGACGACAGCTTCACCCGATGCATTATTTGAAATAAATCATCGGTTTAGTTTGGTGTTGAAATTATTAGATAAGATTGAGAACTCATTGAAACTCAAATTCCAGATTAATGGTAGTATGAACAATGGAATGGCAAACAAGTTAGAACACGATTTCACAAATTTGTACTTGTTTAACAGCAGCGAAGAAAATGGATCTGAAAACTTTAATCAGAACAGACAACGAGACAATTCAATGAATTATAATTTAGAAAAATCGCTATACATTTTGAAGGTTGGTGAAATTGTCCTAAACTATCTTTACGATGACAATATTAAAGTCTCAATATTCAAAAAATTGAGTGGAAGTTTGTTACAATTACGTAAATTCTTGATTGATAATGAGACTAGGATCTTAGCATAGAACACTTGTGATTGAAATTGTACTGCTACAAACATTTGATAGACGCAAAGTGCGATACTGATTTTTGGGTTAACTGTAAGTATTGATTGGTGTGAGGGTTGTCATAGTAGTCTGTTTTCGATAAATCCAGTCAAATACAATGGTGAATCCGTACTTAATACTATTTATTATGTTATTTATATTATTTATTGGTTGTATAGTTAATGAAGTAACGAAGAGAGATGATAGAGAATTAAATGTTCCAAAATTTGTGAATTTCTTGAATGCATTGAGCCCCAGGTACAATTATGCACGAACGAATCCACCGTAGAACGGGCCAATTGCAGGGCAACAATAGCACTCCGGTAATACGAGTAACTACGGTACGGTATCAACGTGCTCCGCCCCAGAAACGACAAACTACGGAGGAGGGGCTTGTACCGCGGTCTAATTTTACAGTGTAAAACATTTCTACGTTTAGGCAATATCTGGAATTGTGTTACTAGGAGTTCGTAAGAAGCTGAATGCAAGTAGTTGGGCAGGAAACTGATCTTCTCCAAAGCATCGCAAGATAATGACTTGGTCATTTTCACATGCCAATGGAATCAATTAACGAAAACAAACTAGCCCTCATCTCAAAAAGTAGTCAGAAAACTTTCACATGCTAAAAGGTAACGGTTAACATATCCGGGAAAAAATAATCTAAATTTACTTTAGGTTACAGTCAGGAACGAGATCAAACATTCTGGGGTAAAGAAATACTGACAAATGCTCTAATACTGATACATCCAGATTTCTTGTAACTTGTTCAACATACACTGGCAATTCCTGAGCTTGAGCAGAGACTATGGTAAACAATTAGGTGTTATTCCGACGAAAATGGCCCATAAGGAATTTCACATGCACATTTCGGACTTGAGCAATATACAGAACTGACCCTAAAGTCTAACGGTCGATCGAACGTGGAGGAAGTTTCCACAATAAATGCGTCCAAGTACGAGTGTTGGCTGCAAAGTGGATCAGTAACTATGGAAAAATTACCGATTACGTATGCGGCAAGGGCAGAGTTAATTCGGAGTAAAAATATCGTGGAGGATAAGGTGAAGTAATGAATAGGTAGGACTCATTAAGAATTCGTTTTAGAGTGTTGGAATTGTATTCTTATTTCTGTTGTGAGGCGTGCTAAAATGGCGACCTTACTGAACCCACAGTTTTGCCTCAACTTATGGATTGCCTGAGAATCTTTCCAATTTGGGCTACAAGGGTCAAAAAAGCAATTACACCCCACAAATGACGTCGAGACGGAGATATTTCTTGATAACAAAACGTACTGTATGACTAAAAAAAAGAGGACTTAGTGCCATGCAGTCTATGCTGGGTTCTCCTCATGCGTCATTCCGTACGCTATTTCATTGATATTTTTAATGCGTCTATAGGAAAGATTATGTGACGGGTATTGTAATCTTAGCCATGTAAAGCTGAACCTTCCAGACGATTGCCCGATAAGTGATTACGCTATGTAGGGACAAAGATAGCTCCGCTACTGTTGGAGATGCACATACGTTTCCGTCCGGAACGGAAACGGTTTTATTAGGTGGGGGGTCATGTCGTACCACCTTGCAAAGATCCAGTAGACTTGAACCTTTCGATGATAAATGTGGTACGTGAAGTACAATACACTGAACCAATTGAAACACCAAATGCTCTAAAAGAGTGTACCAAATTAGTGGGGTTACGGAAGTAGTTAGTCATCTCAAACCAGGTCATCCATGCATTTTAATCTACCTAATAATAGAATGTTTAAAGTTGATCCCGTGACTATAATCACGGGACTGCACCATAACGTGGACAAGAAGACTCTAGACTACGATAGAAGGTTTACTAAGGTCAAAAACCGTATATTTTCTGGGGGCATTAATGGTGATACAGGCATTGACGATGGACAAGTCCAGTTTCCAGCCCAACAATAGTTTATATTTGCTACAAAGAGCTAGATTTGTATTATCCGTTTCTAGCATACGCGCAATGCACACATAAAGTATTTTCCGGAAATAAAGCAACTGCCTACATTATCGTACAGGGTAGTCAGAATTCAAGTACGAAGGTAATGGGGTGACATGTCTCTGACAACTAAAATAACAAATACACGATTGGAACTTCTGCATTTAGAGTACTCAATTCAATCACTCAACTTGCAAGTACATACCATTGATAACGATAATTGCCTTCTTGTCTCTCCTCTTAGCCGATACCCAAAAGTGGTAATATTAACTAAAAAATATGGGTGCAATTGTTCATGCACGATTAGGAGTTAATTGCGGCGTAGAACACTGCAAACAGGACCTTGCCGGTAAAAGAACCCATTGTAACAATGCCAGTCAAACTAACTGAAACTACAAATACTTTAACAAGCTGTTCTTAAAGGTCTCCAGCTTACAATTTGGACCTAATAGCATCAAATATCACCAATATCAAGACCGGATTCGTGTCCGACGCCGCTCCGATAGCTCTGGAACCAGTCCGGTTCAACACCGCGGTTTTACACGCAGATTACAAATGGGAAAACGCTGTGGATTGCTTTTTTTCTCGACTAATAGATGCAGGATACATTATTGTAGGAATATTATCTGGGGTAAATATATAAATTAGCTCTTTTCCATATTGAAAAACCGTGATTCATTGTAAGGCATAAGCAAACGTTTAGGGCGGTATTTTCAATTAAATTCTTTGGTAGTTTTATCATTCCACTCTAGCTGTTTGTTCTCGTGTCTATTTGTTACAATTTGTCAATCAGTCATTTACCCGGTAGTTTCAGCAAAATAAATTTTTCTGTCACACACAAACAATTTTTTTCCACGACGGGACTATAGTGATTATCTTGAAATTTTTTCAGGGTCTCAGTTAGTCATTGGTATAATTTTTCTCAACAAAAGCACTGTTACTTGGTTTACCATTTCGGTATAGTATATCATTATCTTCAACATGACTGATTTCAACTCATCATTCTTAGATATGGTTTCCCATGATATGGATTTTGAGCAAGCTTACAATATGTACAGCAATATGCAACAGAAACAATCGATGTCATCTATCGAACAGTTGCAGATGGTCCAACTGTTGAACCAGCAATATCAAACTGATGATTTCCAATTAAAGTCAGATTTTGATTTCCACAGATCGCAAATATTACATCCAAACGTCAAAATCGAGCAACCAGAAGACGTTAATGCTCCAGAATTTGATCAGTTTTTCTCTAATACCGAATCAGATGCCTTGGAGAAGTTTTTGGAAAACTTGACCAACCCATCCGGTTCTTCCAACCCAATGACTTTTTACAACAATTTGGACAACAACCATCATATGGATACCTCTAAAAAGTCATTAGGTTTTGACACGATGTTTGATTTCCACACTATGAAATCATTTCCTGAAAAGTCTATCCAACATAACGATTCCAAGGATCATGAAATCTTGAAAAAGGAGTTGACTGAAGCATTTAGCTATCCTATGAAGCCAATGCACAATGACCAATTTGTCAGCTCTTCTAGCTCATCACCAAATTTCCAATTACCAACACCTTGCGATTCGAGACAATCGTCTGCTACCACCATAATGTACGATTACAAACGTGAACAATTAAATTCACCACCAGCTGAAAATAAGAAACGTACTCTCGATATGGGTAACGATGATGAGGATCTTTCGGATGACTCAAACTCCTTCGGTGCCAAAAAGAGAAGAAGATCATCTAATAAACACCTTTTAACTGTTGAGCAAAAGAGATTGAATCATTCCCACTCGGAACAAAAGAGACGTCAATTATGTAAATTAGCCTACGAAAGATGTTTACGTCTTATCATTGATATTGATGCATTTAACAAGTTGCCAGAAGAAACCACAAACAAAAAGTCTAAGAGAGCTAGAGTTAACAAAGACGGGTTACCTAATTTGTCTAAACACACTGCTTTGATTAGAATCAGTGCCGAGATCATGACTATTCAAGAGAAAAATGAGAAATTGAAGAAGTTAATCCATGATTCTTTGGGTACTGTTGTTTAAACGAATCTTAATTCTTCTAACGAACTATAAATCATCAAAGTGTGCTGGCTATACCATTTGATGCGTAACGATTTCAATTCTTGGTTTCATATTATTATCATGGTTAGGTTTATAATAAAAATTATACAATAATTCTATATATAAATAAATTAATTGGGATGAATTGATCAACTAATGTACATATGCAAAGTAACGATATAGAAATGACTCAGGTGACTCTCAACTATCGATGACTCAAGAAGTATCAAGTGAGTCAATGCGAATGTGCCTGTATTGACTTGTTATCTATGTCTCATACGATGTCATCTTGTTCTCCCGTCGCGACACGGTGGTAATGTCAAAAACACTTGACAAAGTCACGTGCAACTCGCGACACGATTAAACTCGAATTTTTCATTTTGAAATGAAGTATATTTCCAGAAGAAGTTGAAGCATGGGCACGGTGAAAAAGAAGGATACCGCGTCCGCGAAAGACGTACATGTTAATCCAGTTACAGCAAATGCGCTCACAATTGGTTCGAGCGACCAAATTGCGACGTTGGCGAAACTACAGCCAGTTATATTACCGAATCAATCACCCCAACTATATGAAACTCAGGCTTTGAAAGACTTGCGGACCAGTTATAAATACATCTACGTTATCAATTGGTTGTACCATTGTAGAGGATTCATAAAATTACAATCTGAATATTTTGATGTGGATATATTTGAGTTAGAATTAATGAACTATTTTCCAAATAACTCGTTTTTATTAAATGCAGAAGAACAACCAAATATCAACAATTTATTCATCTATAAATTAAAAATACATCTTATTACCGCACTACAAAATTCAAAATTGTCTTCTGTGAACAACTTTGAAAAGATCTTTAGGTTGTGGTTCGGTGTGGATACGCCATTGGGTGGGGTAGAAGAAGAAGACGAAGACGATGAAGAAGGTGTAACTAACGGAGAAAATAAATCACAAATTGGCCGTCCAGAAGCTATGTTTGATGACTTAACAATCAGTGATAAATTTGAAATCTTGTACATTTTAATATCCTATATCTCAAGCTACTCATCGTACAGAAGTTGGATTGATAGAAACAATTTGGGTGCCGAGGAGTTACGTGTTGATCCAGTATTTACGGACCACGTAAATCAATCCCAAGAAGACTATTTCTTATTTTGTGATGGGTGTAGATTGGTGAAAAGAACCCTTCACTTTCCTTCGTTAGTGATTCCAAAAAAGAGAAAATTAGCACCAGAATACCCTGATGAGTTTTACAATGCAGAGCAATTTGATGTAAAACCAACAATAAAGTTCGAGCTTATCTTCAAGAATATTTATGAGTTGAATGATTTAGCAAAGGAGTGGTCTCGGAAAAAGACCATGAAATTCAAGACACTATACACCAAATTGACCAAGCCAAAATACTTGGAAATCATCTTTGAAAACGAAATAAAGAAGAGACGATTTTTAACTAATAAAAAGAAGGACCTTCAATTGGCAAGTTTGCTAGCCACACGTAAAAGATCATCAAGATTGGAAGCAAAGGAGAAGCAGAGACAAGAGGAATTAAAGCTTCGAGAAGAACAGGAAGCAGCAGAAATGTTGATGGCATCTACGAGACGATCAGAACGAAGAATGAAAATGAAACTTCATCAACAAGATGGAACACCGGACTACACTGGTGGTTTATCAAGAGATGAACGATTGAAATTAAGAAAATTGAATACTCCGGAAGCAGCTATTACACCCGAACCACTGCAAGTGGAACAAGAGACCACGTCAGATGCTGTGAATACGGAACCTGTACCCGAAAATGATCAGAATGAATACAAAGAACCAGAACCTAAACTTAACGACAATAACCAATTACCACTTGAAACTGAACAAAACGAAACTGTACAAACTCAAACCAACATTTCTGGACAGAATGGACTGTCAGAAACTGTGCCTGCGTCAAATATAGACAAAGCTCCAGAACCAACACAAGTTGAAATTACGCAAGTACCAGTTCCCACAGTACCAAATGGCCACGTTTCTACACAAATACCTCCCGTATATTACAGTACCGGCCCAGCAGCCGAAGAAACAACCAAACCCGAATCAAATCTTAACGGATTTATTCAGTCAACTGTAAATGAGTCTTTGCTTAAAAGACAAGAATGACGTATACGAGCTGTAGCGTTCTATTTAGCTGAATAAACGGCAATCAAATATGAGAAGAGAAATATCGAAATGTACTAGTTCAATGTGACATGGGCTAGTTTATAGTGAAATGGACTAGCTTATAATGAAATGAACTAGCCCAAAGTGAAATGGACAATTTTATATTTCTGTCGTCGAGAGTCGAAACGAGAGTCAGGTTTTTTCACTCCACATATTTATCCCCATATCTGCTGACTCATTAGCCATTTTTCAGGCATTGGTGATCAGTATTCTTCATAAAATGATCGCCAATACTCCAACGCCACCTTACTATGTAGTTCTGTTTACAAGTCAGTTATCTGGTGAAAAACAACATTTATATCCTGATGTCGCGGGTTTAATGGTGGAATTAGCTCAGAAACAGCCAGGGTTTCTTGGCCTAGAGTCTACCAGAGATAGCAATGGCTTTGGAATTACGTTGAGTTATTGGGATTCTAAAGAAAGTATCAAGAATTGGAAACAGAACAGTGACCATTTAGTAGCTCAGAAACTTGGAAAAGAAGATTTTTACAAGTATTACAAGACTAGAGTTGCGTTAGTTGAACGTGATTATGGTATGGAATAATAATTGACTTGGTGTATATTTATAAAATAAATTTGTTCGAAATGAAATGTAGATTAGTGCTGCTGTACCGTAATTAGAAATGAACTATGGCTCAAGCCCAACCATCTTATTGCATTACGATTGATCGCCGTAACACTCTATAAATTTAACTCAGTTAATATCTGACTGGCAAGAGCTTTATAGTTCCACGTGTTACCCAAGAGTTTCTTGAATTGAACCCCATACAATCCCACTAAAGGCACTTTCACGATGTGTATCTCGAATTTCAATGGTGATTTCTTACCCCGCTGGCTAGACATACTGGGTGTGTGCTGGTGTCTAGCTCTTTGTTCAATCTTGGATGATATCAACATGTCACTACCTCCTCCAATTGTAAGTCCATTCAACGAATCCACCGAATCATCGTCCATTTGTTGTTGGATTTGTTTGAGGGCTTGTTCATCGTAATCATATTCTTCAAATAAGTCTTTTCTAACCTTAGCTGCTGCAGGAGTATTAGGTGGTAATGCTGTATTGGAGCCATTCTTCTTTTTGTACGAACCCAAAATCGAGTTACCAAGTGAGAATTTCCGTCTATGCGTACTACCAGTTGACCCAGTTGATCTATAGCTCGATTTACCAATCGAGCTGGGTGGTGAGGTAATGTTGGTATCTAATCTTAATGATGGTTGTCTACTTGGGGTTCTCACATGTTCCAGGTTATCTTCGGAAGTGCGTAATTTAGGCAATTCTTGCTCGATGGAAGATGATGTTGACTTGAATGCATCGCCATACAATTTCTTTTCTTCGCTTGTAATATCATCTTTCTCATTATAAGCTTCTGGTTCAACCACTTCAGTATTCAAGATTTCATCCTGTTCTTTTAATGATGGTGCATGAGCACATACAAATCCACCTTTCACTTCTTGGAACTTAACTCCTAGTTTGCTAAGTACATTAATGATGTTGTATCTAATGACTGGTAAGGGCTTTGTTGAGGTGGTTTGAACACTGAAAAACCCTTTCAAGAATAATGTCTTGCAATGCTCAATAGATGGCATTGAGTTTGGCTCGGCATTATTGAACTGCTCAATGATTTGTTCCTCTGTAAGTTGTGGAATTTCTTGGTATTCTACATCGTCTAAAGTAACATCATCGAAGAATCCATTCGTGTTAGTTTCTCCAAGAATTTCATCGCTATTTTGTGTAGCCATACTGTTGGGCAATGGGTGTGCTTCGTGACGATATGAGTTGTAGTATGATTGTTTCCTAACATGACCTCCCACAGATTTTGCTCTTGCAGTTGGATGGAGTTTTCTGGATCCCAAACTGACCGATTTCGAAGGCGTAGGTAAATTATTAGAAACATTGATATTTGGCAATGGTGGGAGATACTCAACAGGAACAAATCCATGGAATTTCTCTTTCTCTGTTGAAGTATCCGGCTTGTTTTGTGCTTTCTTGATTTCTGCTTTCTGTTGGCTTTGCTTTTCTGGACTGTGCAATCTTTCTTTGGCCGTAACTTTCATGCTGACACCACGGCGAACCATTGGATCTTTGGATGGTGATCCACTCGTGCTTCTATCCTCTACTGCTGCAATTGAGATTTGTGGTACATTGGAATCCGGTGTCAGTACTTCAGAAGCTGCTTGACCAGGTGAAGTCAATTGATGACGTGGAGTAGTTTGAATTGATTGTTGATGCTCTGATGGTTGAGTCTTTGTCTTTTTCGAGGACATTCTACGGAGAATAGAGTTAACACCTCCCTTAGTGACAGGATCCAAGTTGTGATATTCGGAAGGCTTCTCGCCAGTCCCGTTAAATCGTTGCTCTGGAATTTTTACATTCAAGTCTGGCACATTTTGAATATGACCAGATTGAGAATCTTTGTCATACGTGGTTGGAATTGTGGAGGTATGAACACGTTCTGGGAATGCAATAGATGGAACATCTGCTGTGTTTTTGACCTGTTGAACTGGTGTTTGCCATTGTTGTTCATTTTCTTGTTGAAGAATGGGTGTGGTATTAGCGATTTGTGATTGTGCCGGTTGAGGTTTGTCATTTACAATCTGTGAATCTTTATGCGTTTGTGATGGCTGTGTCCTGAATGATGCGATATTATCGGATTGAATTCTTGTTGGCGTGTTCTGTTGAGGTTTAATATCGTTTGAAGTCAAAGATGGCACCTCAACCTGGGAGCTTTGTGCCGCAAGTTTCTGTGATTGCTGTTGCTGTTGCTGTTGTAATTGTTGTTTTTGTAACATTTGTGCTTTAATGGAGTCTTCTTTGGCCTTCTTACGTTTCTTCATTTCGTCTACCAAATAGTAGATAGAAACCAACGGATGGAACCCTCCAGTAGGGTCTGGCAAAACATGTGACGTAGATGTCGACATGTAGTCTCTTCCTTGTTCTGCTAACTTGTACCAATTTTCGCAACTCATTTGATATTCTACGCTCGATAATATATTAGTCAATTCATCAGAAACATGTTGTACGCTTCCAAGATCGAATGATGCAATGGTCTTGATAATTTCCGGATCAAGTGGTAACGACAATGGTTGACGTTTAGGAACATAATTCAGAACACGGTAGTCGTATCCTTTGTTCATCCATGGATGTTGTATTACTTCAAATAATGATGCTCTTTTTGTTGGATCAACCACCAACATTCGCGATAACAAAGAAACACACTCCCGTGACAACGATGATGGATACTCAACGTTACCCTTTTTAATTTTTTCATGCAAAACAGACACTGACTGGTCATCAAATGGGACTTTCCCGCACACTAAAACATATAGTACCACCCCAAAAGACCACACATCCACTTCTGGTCCTACGTATGGTTTTGCTGACAATAATTCTGGTGCTGCGAAATACAATGATCCACAGTACGTTTTCAACAACGTCTTTGGAGAATACAAATTTGACAACCCAAAGTCAATTATCTTGATATCACCTTTCTCGTTTATCATAATATTCTCAATTTTCAAATCTCGATGAACAACGTTGTTTCGATGACAATAATCCAATGCAGAAACGATCCCCCGAGCAAACTTTCTCGCGTGCTTTTCTTTTAACGAGCCATGAGCCACAATATAATCTAGCATTTGTCCACCTTCAACATACTCGAATAACATGTAGTAATGGTTGGTCATGGGAACCATTTCGTATAGTCTACAAATAAATGGGTGGTATAACAACCTTCCTAACGCCCCCTCTCTTATGGTACGTTTATCTCTGGCGACTTCTTTTTCAAACTCTTTTTGTCTTTGCATTGCCTCCTGGGCATTTACTGGCGGTGGGTCCTGTGAATGGGCCCGTTGGTACAATTTGGCCGCCCGAGGAATGATTTTGACAGCACAAATCTCCTTCGTAGTGTTATGCTGTGCCAATTTGACTTTACCCATGGAACCAGCTCCAATGGTTTTTATAAAGTCCCAATCTCCAATTGACTTTCTATGAAACTGCTGCTGCGATGACTTGGACTTAGACTCCGTCGTGCCTTGCTGATGATGATTATCGTTGTGTTTTGATGCTATATTAACGGGAGGTAACAACTCATTTTTCTTGGCCGATGTCGACCTAGAATGGCCACTAGTCAGTTCCTGGGGTGGTGCATGGGTCGAATTGTGTTGTGGTTGATGCGAGCCTGGCTGGTGAGACGGAAATGGCTGGGGTTTTCCCTGTTGTTGCTGAGGCTGCTGATGGGCCCCACTAGTGGCAGAAGGCACCTGCAAATGGGCATCATGACCAGGCAAATCTGCCAATTTGTCGTCCATTGACTTGTCAGGACTCACCGTCTTCAAGTTGCCACTAACATTTCTCAACATCCGCGCCGTGGCCGGTTGTCCTGGTGGACCTGGGGGATTGGACTGCCCCGAGTGGGTGGAGGACCCCTGCGAATTGGTCCTTCTGGGACGCGCCTGATATTCGCGCGGATAATCCATACTGTCGGTCATGGATCGTGATGAATTGTCGCCGAAACAGGTGGTTTTACAATCGGGCTTTATTTACGTTTGAGTTGCCAGTATTTCATATTGGAGATTTTTTAACCCTCATGCTGGTCGTGCCAAACCCGAACATCATCCCACTGCTTCCCTACATTATCGACCTACGGGGACAATTGCGCGGCGGGGCCATCACCTCGAGGTAGTACGACGGTAGTGGGTCGGACAGGCAATACTTCCAGTCACTGTGGTGCCAGGTGCCTGACGGGTGGGACGAGACGGGGAGAACGCAAATTCTGCTCCTGTCAGCACCGTACAACGGCCCCATATTCCATGGTGAAACGTCCAATTTGGGGCCGCCAGAGGCAAGTTTTGTGCCTACAAAAACTGGGCTACAAAAGCCTTGTTGTAGCATCGTCGATTCACGGCGACAATGGAGGCTAAATCGCGTCACATTGGCTTGATGCTGCTACGACTTCCGCGTACCTAGTTGCTGCCATAGCCTCTTCCGCAACTTTCCACACCCGGTGATGCCTTGACGGCACTTGTGGGTTACGATCCAGTATTTTCTGTTTCAAATGTGCTTCGCATGTAGACCAGGATTAGTAAAAGTTACAAAGAGAAACGCTATACATACGTTGTTTACACAGCTTGGTTGCGCAAGTGGGCCAGTTGCTATGTAGTGGTCATCCTGACTCGTTACTGTTGGAATAAATGTGGTTTCTCAATGGGCTCGTATTGTTAATGACATTGTTGTAGATCCAGGTTTTTCCAGCCGGCTTCGCCCTGTCTTGTAACTGCATCTCTGACATCATTCCAGGGCTCTGTGTTTGTAGATCGACGGGTGCGACTTCACCTCGAGGTGTTTCCATTTATAGGTGCAGAAGATCTGTGTGTGCGTTGCAGAGGCGCACCTTCACAGTGGTCGATTGCTACTGGGCTTGACCTGGTGCGGTCTAGTTCTCGCTGATCTGGATCTTGTAGCTGATCGATTGGGTGACACCAGCACCACCTCGACGTGCCTCGCTGGCCCAATCGTCTGTTCACATTACTTCTACGCTGATTACATTCTTTATGTATTATAAAATAAATAATTTTATAAATGGTACCAGACAGGATATGCCACGGTTAATGGTCTTTGTGGTGTTTCAAGTGACTGTTGTATTCCCAGATGTATCCGACAATAACAACGGCAACAGCTAAGTGAAGCAATGGCTTACCGGAGGCGTTGTCACCGTCGAAGAAAGCAGCCTTATATTTACTCAATGGGTTGGTTGGGGCCTTTGGTGCTGGAGCTGGACCTTGTGGTAATTTTTTGTAGAAAGAGACAACTTCTGCCATTCTTTTAGCATTTGGATTGGATCCAATGTTCTATACTGTTAGTAAAACCTCATACGATCATTGGCACTGGTGGGCCGTGTTCGTGTTTTCCGTGGTGGTACCGGTGGGCCACATTGGTCAAATTTCTGAAACTCACGCTTTCCGTGCTGCAAACTACACATGCAATTATTACTCGTACTATGAATCTCTGAAACACGGTTGTTGCGCTTTAAATTGTATCCATGGTCTCATTTAGGTTCTGGACCGTTTCGATGCTAAAGTCACCGGAAAACATACAAACTTCACGGAAATTGCATCGCTGTGTTCGGAATCTCTTACATATCACAGCGCAGTGTTAAGATATACGACCACACTATCAATTTTAAAAGTTGTGTCGACAAATCCACGGAACTATAGTCGCACAACATCACCTCGTACTCAACGGAAAATGGCCCAATTCAACCTCGGAAAACGCTGGTTAAACATACCTTGGCAGAAGCAATCTTTGGTGGAATCAAAGTAGATAATTGTCTTCTAATAATAAACGACATCGTTGGCCTTTAAACTTTATATTTTCAACACCAACTTTTCTCATTTTTTTCACCCACACCTTTACCGTACAGAAACCGAATTTGATTCGTTAACAGTATTCACGTGATTGGTCATGTGATTTTAATCATAATGATCAGTTTGGTTGCAACAACTACTCACAGAGTAGTGTAGGCGACGCTTGAGGTTGGGTGTAGCAGAGTATAACAGTACCTCACGTCCGTTCTGGTTGGTCAACGACTCTTTCTTCTGGGGTTTTTCGCTTTTGTTCGTGGTAATGTAAGTAGCTTCAAATGTAGCCAGAAGAACGACCAGACAGACACAACGCCAGGTAACTGCTTAGTGGTAGCTTACATTAGGTATGAATTTCACTGTTATTCTGGTACTCTGTTAGTATTTTAGTTCATGTTTCTGTAATTGCAACGGTGAAGTGACCCTGCTCGGCTCTACCACTCCTAGACACAGAAACATTCACAACGGCAGGGACAAGAGTTGCAACGAGAATTTTGTGAAACGTGAAAACCACTTTGTTTGTATTAATTGCTCGAGATGATGGATTCCACAACAAATTCACCTTGAAGTAGAGTACAATATTGTATACATCTTGGGCTTGTTTTTCAGCCCATTTTCCCGTTTTTTCGGGTCCTTCTCGCTGCTTCCTGCCAATCATCTCTGGTTCTCTGTATCACACCCTTTTCTGGGCGTGATGATCGTTTTGCTTGTGTCAATGTCTCTTTGTGTCACCCAATTTTACATATAAGGGACTCGTGTCTGTTTTCTCACTTAAACTTTTTCGTCAACATTCTACATCTTGTTTTCTCAAAGTGTGTAGTAATACATATTTATACAAGTTTATTAAAGACTAAGCTTCACTAATATACAAAACTAGGCGTTAGTAAATGTCTCATGTACAATGCTGTTAAGACCAGCAATCACATCAAAGTATACATACCATTATTTCCCCTAATGAACACGTCACCGTATGATCTCTTGACACTGGAATCGACCAACTCTTTTGCCTCATCCAACACGATGTTCATATAACCATCAATACTTTGTAAGTTTCCGGAGTATTGGATTCCATTATGTAATTTAACCAACACAGATGATCCAATTATATCACTCAAGAATGCTGTTGGGTCGCTTTTAACTACTTCTGACATTGTAGATATACAGTTGTGTTTCCACTATAAATTTTTGAATTTCTCCTTTATGAGACTGGTCCTGCACTAACGATTTTTAGCAATAACGTTTAAGTTACATAGAAAATCTAAATGACACTAGAATCCTGAGTGCCTAGTTGGGAATGAGGTGCTAGCGTTGAACATTCAAAAAAATTCACCACATTACTGCCTTGTAAATTGAAAAAATTGGAGTAAAAAAATGATTTCGCCCAGGATCGAACTGGGGACGTTCTGCGTGTTAAGCAGATGCCATAACCGACTAGACCACGAAACCGTTTAGCTTGAATGTTAAATTCCACAAGCCTCCATCCCTGGATTATCTTTTCAATAAAATTTTAGAAAACTCCCCCAAGAAACCACAAGAGGTAGTTTCTGTGATAATTAGTGGCTGTGTAAGTGTGGTTTTTCGAAAAAAAAAACTCTTCCAAAAAATTTGTCAAATTGGTTTCCAACGTCAATCAAATCATTACCAGATAAGCAATCTGGGAAGACAAAACGCTATCTATTTGGGGAATCAGTAGGGTATGGGACCTGTTTGATTTACAAACAGAGGAAAGTCAAATGAGGAGCTCTGAAATCAAAGTAAGACTAAATTAACCAATTATTCTCTTGGTGCCAGAGGATATATCGTATGCTAGCTCAATGAGATGATCAGTTGATTTTACTGACAAAACCATTGTGAATTTGGAAGGATACTTGACAACAGAGGATACTGAGATGAGTTTACTTTAAGCATAGAAAGCAATACATGCAATTTAATTAAAAAGAAACTTAACTGCTTGTCTGGATTTAATACTTGAAAAATAAAGCAAGAGGTGCATTTGAGTTAAAAACAATGATATGATAATGATTAGAACGGTGAAATTTTTGTCCACGAACCTAATACAATGATATATATGAAAACTCAAATGAGGGAATCAGGTCTAGGGTGTATTAAAATTTTCACATACTGTTTAGGTCTTGCCTTGTAATTTATAATTCTCCTAAATGTTTTGGATATTTGACAAAATTAAAAAAATAGTACCACTTACAACACTTTTCCCTCGCTAGAAACTTGAATATATTCCCATGGTTTGGAATACGATGCATGACGATTAGAACCAAGATAACACCTCAACTACGGTCTATGTGTACATTTACCGTTTATTCAATCCTCGTTGTTGAGTAATAATTTTGGCACCCTTGAATCCTTAACAACTACCAAATTTTCATAGACACATTAATTCCCACGACCATCCCCAACACAACACTCTACGTTGGTAGTTTCTACAGACAATATTTATCGAAATTTTTGCAACCATTGAATTTGCCAGTTTCACGACTATACTACATAGATTAGGAAATAACAATACTCCAAATAAGTGCACCTCAAACAGTGGAGTAAACAAAAGATATGACAAATCAACACTTTACATGTCAGCGATGTAACACCACTATCAAGTTGGACGAGTCATTGTTGCAATTGAAGCCAGCACAATTGAAATTGGTGCTTAGTAAAACCCACAAGCATTTTGAAGATGATCAACTACTAGATGATTTAGACCCACAGGATTTCATACCCAGTGATAGACTACAATTGTACATGCTGGTTACGAATCAAGAGCAAAAACCAACCGTGTATAACTCATTGCTTGGAAGTGAAGACGAAGATGACGATGACGATGATGATTTCGAGTATCAAAATGAAGGTATTGATAATATTGACAGTGACATTTCAAGTTTTTTCAATTCAAGATCATATGTAGTTTTATCTGATGACGAGGAAGCATCAAATACAGAAAATACCGAGAGTCGCGACGACGAAGACCAAGCAAATACTAGCAATATAATTTCTACAAGAATAAAGATGTTACAGAAGATATTCGAAATATTGTCATCTCATCAGCAAATTGATCAGCCGTTGTCAGCAGACTGTGCAAGTTTATTGATAGAAAATTACAAGGCCAAGTTTGATCAAATACAGAAGGAAAAGGATAACTATGTGAACTTTTTGAAAAAGTTGAAAAACCACAATATATCAGTAGACGAAGAGCAACAAATTGACTCTAAATTGAATGAGTCGATCAAAATGATTGATGAGTTGACTTTAAAACAGCGTAATGATTTAGAAGAATTAAAACGATTGGAAACAGTCAGGTTGGGATTGGAGAAACGACTCAAGTCTCAAAAGCAAGAACTTCATGAACTCAACAAAAACCAATTAAACGAAGTATTCAAGAAAAAAAACAAGTTTCAACTAGATTTGAACCAGAAGAAATACAAGCTTGAGCAAGCTAATGCCACATATAAGGCCAACTTAGATCACTTGGACAAATTGAGAAACATGAACATCTACACCAAGCTATTCACTATCACATTTAACGAAACTTACGGGTCAATAAACGGATTTAGACTAGGATACAAAATTGTATTTCTGGAGATAAATGCTGGGTTGGGGCAAATAATACTATTGCTTCTGTTTTTAGTGAAACGATTAAAATTGAACCTTCGACAGTACAAGCTTGTTCCACTCGGTTCTAAATCCCAAATTATAAAATACTCCATTGTTGAACAACCGCAGCAAACGGGCAGTCCACGAAAGGTAAAGACGAAGACTGTGCTTAATTTGTTTACATCCAATGAATTTTCGTTGGGACGTTTATTTAATTTCAACAAACTTGATGTGTCGCTACTTGCCCTACTAGATATTGTCCATCTATTAGCAGAAAAGTTAGTTACCATTGACCCTGAAATCGAATTCCCATATATCATGAATCCGACTAAAGGCACAGTTGGAGGTAAAAGCATCCGGATAACGTCCAACCAAGAATGGACCGACAGCTGTAAATTTCTACTTATAAACCTTAACTGGATACTAGCATACACACGAGTTCATACGTCACCAGTTGACCGAAAC
The DNA here is from genome assembly GCA_030560805.1 of Suzukiozyma palmioleophila. Lineage (NCBI taxonomy): Eukaryota > Fungi > Ascomycota > Pichiomycetes > Serinales > Debaryomycetaceae > Suzukiozyma > Suzukiozyma palmioleophila. The sequence continues at coordinate 738,006 of JAKTVY010000003.1, forward strand.
AACTAGCGGTGCATCTTCATGATTAGCGCAATTTGCAGCCAATTTTGCACACATATTTATATCACTACTATCTGAATTCAATCAAATGAACGAACATGTGTAGTAGAGGCGCCCTTTACAACGTTGGTCCAGATTCGAGTAATTCCTTTGTCTTCTGAATTATACCTTGGTAATAATACATTCTGGTAGCGCTACACAAATATTGGTTTTATATAGAGATTACAAATTGCTGCAAAATTTATACGATAATTTCAATGGAAGAAAAATTTCTAGTAGAGGCGAGATCAGACACGAATAAGTCGTTGATAACGACGCCATTGTGTGAGTACCGTACTTGTAGTCAGTTGGTTGATACCGCGAAGACTTCATATTTGAGGCGGCCCTTCAATTCGCAAACGGTGGCTGCAAATGAAACGCCGCTATCAAAGTCGCTGAAACCCCTGCCAATGTGTGCCTCATGGAGTCCTCTGGTGAGAGATAAGAAGCGTTATAAGCTTTATAACGTGGCAAATCCAGTCCTAGAAGAGTCAGACAAAAGACTTTTATGCCCTATCTCTAGCCGACCTACACAACAGAAAGGATCTACTTCATCAGACAGAAAGAAGTTAACTCTGTACAAATTCGATGATTTCATGTGGAGAAACCAGGTTTTGAATCAGCCTGGTTCCCAAGCAAACTATATGTGTAGCTCACCGTTGAAATATAGAAATGATAGTGTAGAGATTGAAATTGATCATGCTTTAATAACGTCAGACAAACAGTTCAGCACTCAGGAATGCTTAATTTCTCCCGAGGAGATTACGAGGTTGACAAACATATGGCACAACTTGTGTCAAAGTCGATCTGACACACTGGAATTGGAAATTACGAGTAGTAAACTGACAGCAAAATCCACACCTTTAAAATGTGGTATTTCGGAGTCAACTGAAGACAAAAGCAGCCCCAAAGCTCAGACTCCAAAGCCAATCTCACGAAGAAAGAGGGTATATTTGGAACGTTTACAACGGCGGAAGAAAAGGAAAATTGGGCCCAGGAAATTGAGCCAAGAAAATGGCAATGACTTTGGTATCAAAAGTTCACCAAAAACCAACACCGATTCTATTCAACGCATCAAAAAAAAGATTTGTCCTAGATCCAAAACTGGATGCTGGACATGTAGAGTCCGTCATAAAGCGTGTCCAGAAAACAAGCCTATATGCCGCCAATGCGAACGGTTAAAGCTTGACTGCGACTACTCCCAAGAGAGACCACCGTACATGTATATCAAAGAATTACAAGTGGAAAAGTTGAAACAGATTAGAGAAATCACAAACGTACAGAAGAAGTTGAACTTCCGTTCTAGAAGGTTGAAGAAAGATGCGACTTTGGTTGAGGAAATTGAAAACAAATAGTGGGTTTCTCGGGTTGTTTTGAAAAATGATTCCTACACGCGCGTTAATTTTGGATGATTTTAACATTTTTTTCTTGAAGAATCATTTCTTAAGTACACCCAACACTTAAGTAAAGATAAAATTAATTGGTTGTTTTTGAGCCATGTTACTCTTATATTCTTGCGTGACAGCAATAATATATTTCCTTGGTTTTGCTAATGCATTCTATCTTCCTGGTGTAGCACCCACCGATTATAAGAAGGGAGACCCCATTGCATTGTTGGTGAACCATTTAACACCATCCGTCCACAGATTATCGAGTACCAATGGTAAATCCAGTGCCGATGCGTTTGTATATTCATATGACTACTATTATCCAAAATTCCATTTCTGTATTCCAGAGGGTGGTCCAGTAAAACAACTGGAATCATTAGGGTCAATTATTTTTGGTGATCGGATATTCAATTCGCCATTCGAGTTGAACATGTTACAAGATGTTCAATGTAAATCTGTTTGTAGTCCAACATATTCGAAGAGTGATTCCGTTTTTGTCAATAGAAACATCAGAGCAAGTTACCAACACAACTGGATCGTTGATGGTTTACCAGCGTCAAAGCTCCTTAGAGACGCTAGAACTAACGAAATCTTCCTTGGTACTGGATTCAATATCGGAGAAGTCGACGAATCCAACAATGCTCATCTTTTCAACCATTTCAATATCATTATCGAATACCACAAGAGAGCCGATGACCAATTCCGTGTGGTTGGTGTTACAGTTGATCCAAAATCGATGGACAGAAAGGACATCAAGAAGGACGCTCCAGCTGATGAGCTCTGTTCTGAAAGTTTGCCAAAGATTAATTTGAATAGAAACCAAGACACTGAAGTTTTGTTCACATATTCTGTTACCTTCAAAGAATCAGATACCGCCTGGGCTACAAGATGGGATAAATACTTGCATGTTTACGATCCAAAAATTCAATGGTTTTCGTTGGTCAACTTTTCGATTGTCGTTGTCATCTTAGGAGCTATCATTGGTCATATTTTGATGAAAACCTTGAAAAATGATATTGTAAAATACAACGAAGTTAACTTGGATGACGATATCTCTGACGAGACCGGTTGGAAGTTGGTACATGGTGATATCTTTAGACCTCCACAACATAAATTAGTGCTTTCAGTTTTAGTTGGTAGCGGTACCCAAATTTTCGCTATGGGATTCATTACAATTTTGTTTGCGTTATTTGGTTTATTGTCACCATCAAATAGAGGAGCTTTATCAACATTTATGTTTATCCTTTACGTGATTTTCAGTATTATTGCCTCGTTTGTGTCTGGTTATCTTTACAGATTCTGGGGTGGAGAAAACTGGAAGTTAAACATGGTCTTAACCCCAGTCTTGGTTCCAGGTGTTATGTTTGCCGTACTTGTTTTATTGAACTTCTTCTTGATTTATGTTAACTCATCTGGAGCAATTCCTTTTGGAACCATGTTTGCAATCATTGCAATCTGGTTTGTTGTTTCTATCCCATTAGCTGTTATTGGTTCTATTTTAGCATCTAAGAGACCATTAATTTCAGTTCCAGTAAGAACCAACCAAATTCCAAGACAAATCCCAACTCAACCATGGTATTTGAGAACATTCCCAATGATGTTAATGTCTGGTATTTTCCCATTCGGATCAATTGCTGTGGAAATGTACTTCATTTACTCGTCAATTTGGTTTAATAGAATCTTCTACATGTTCGGATTTTTATTTTTCTGTTTCCTTTTGATGTTGTTGACTACTTCGTTGATTACTGTTTTGATGATTTATTACTCATTATGTTCTGAGAACTATAAATGGCAATGGAAATCATTCTTTGTGGGTGGTGGTTGTGCTATCTACGTACTTTTGCATTCCTTGTTCTTAACCAGAGGACAAAACTTGACAGGATTAACTTCGATTGTGTTATATTTCGGTTATTCACTTGTCGTGTCGTTAGTTGTGTTCCTCTGCTGTGGTGCCGTAGGGTTTATTACCAGTTTTGTCTTTGTCAGAGCAATCTTCTCTCAAATCAAAATAGATTAAGGTGATGCATTACATGTACCAACATCCAACAAACAGCAAGTTTTTCACGATACAGTATAAACTGTCCTGCTACCATTAATAACATGCATGGACACATTTCTTTGCCACGGTATACTATTTAACCAAGCTTGATCATATGTTGATATTTATTCATAGTAATCGATACACGTAGACTTTTGCAAAGCAATCTCATTTGGGCTGGACGGTCTGTCTCTATAAATATGGCTGGGTATTCAATACATGATTATACTCTAACATGAAAATCTCCTAATTTGCAATACATGATATGAAAATACAAATATACGAAGATTCGTAGTTCCCTAGTTTGGATATACTGTATACCTGGGAGATTTCAATACTAAAGCCCAGACTTAAACTGATTTCGTAGATACGGTTGTCGACAGCTGCAACGCAAACCCTAGATTTGCTACATTAATACCAACCATCAATATTTTCCCGTTCAATGAAAGGCAAAATAGTTTTGGCAAATTCAAAATTCCAACTATTCAAATTACTTTTGACACTGTTTTCCTTTGTTGGTCCTGTCTCTGGAATGGTGAAGTTGATAGCATAACTTGCAATTTTGTTTTTAATCATATTGACTGAGATTGTTCCCAATTGTAGGTTGATTAAATTCAAGTTCAATAAATTAAAGGAAATCGACAAGTCGTTATTAATCTTTACACACCTCTTCAACAACTCTTCATGTTGTGAACCTTCAGTTTGTTTGATAAATAGTATCAAGTTGTCAATGATCAATTTGTTCAACTTGATCATCTTGAATAATTGCCCAATTGATATGTTCAATAATGGATTAATCAAATTCGTCTCCTTACTGGTACTATTTCCAATGAAATTAGCAAAATTCATAATCGTGTTGGTAAACTTCTTAATCAATCGAATAAATTTAACATTGTTGTCCATCGCGATTTCATAAACATCATCAATATCTCCCTGATTAAAATTTTTTTGAGACTCGTTAATTTCATAGATATATTTACAAAGGTCAAGTTTTTCATGAATCAATTGAATAAAGTACTTGTGGAATTCATAAATTTGCCCTTGACGACCTTGTGATGTATTGCTTTGTGACAGTTGTGATTGATTTATTTCATTAACATAATTGTAGGTATCATTTGATTGTTGCAAGCATTTAGTGTGATCAATCAAAAATTGGTTGCGACATGAAATGATCTTTGTAAATATAGTGGATAAATTGAATATTCCAATATTGGAACTGTAAACCATACTTTCATTGTTCTCTCGTATTTCAGAAGGTATTAAATACTTCAAATTACTAGTCAAAAAAATAATCAATTCATTCATCGGTAAAACTTTTTGAGTTCCAAAAGATATGGAATATAAATTATCGAGGATAACAATGCAGTAGTAGAGTTTTGGTAAATATAATTGAATATTATCGTAGTCCAATTGACTCACATTCATTTTGGTTTTTTCAGTTTCATTAACAAAATCAACGAAATTCTCCAACACTTTAATTTGGTTCAAAATCGATTGCAACGTTGAGATTCCTAAACAGTACATATCACCATTTAGTATTATCGCATAATTAACCAATGTAAATGAAGATAAGAATATTATTAATGTTGAATCATTAAGGGGGATGCCAGAATTGTTGAATGGATAAAGAGAGATGATATGTTGCAATACCGATATATGATCGTTGAGGTTCAAATGTTTGAAATTAATTAAGTTATGCAATGATTGATTAAACAACCCTCCCAATTTTTCATCTTCAACATTCAACAATTTTGGATTAAAGGGTAAAATAGGGAAAGTTGGATGGAAATGTTCGTAGTACACCTGTAAATTGCTTTCCAAAGAAGCTATTGGAGCTTTGTATGGTGGAGGAACAAATTGAATTGGACCTTGACTGAATTGAGGCTGATGTTGTTGAGGCATTTGAGGTGGAGCAGATCCCAACTGCTGTGGTCCTGGTTGATAATATTGTTGAACTGGAGCACCAGATCCCCCAATATATAAATTTTTGAACATTCTACCGTTCAATGACGACAAGGAAGACACAGAATTCCTTGGAGAAGTTGATGTTTGGCGGGAATTTGTCATACTGTTAGTTCTATTATGCGATCTCACAGAATAGAAATCATCATCCGAGTCAGACATGACGTCAGAATTGATCGATATACTTGGTTTCAAAGATGGAAACCTTGATCCATTTGTCGATGCTGAGGATATGGAATCAATTGACGACGAACGTCTTCTGTTGAATCCATTGGGGTTTTCACCATTAGCATGGGGCATTTCATACGGGACCTTCCAAAATGGCCCTGAAAGAGGTGGACTGGTATTTTTCGACACTTCGTATGCTGGCTGAGGACTTGACGGTGATGAATCGTTCAATTTTTGAACTTGAGGATGTATTTTTGATGGGTATCCTACAATTGGAGGTAAAATGATTTGTGGAATAGAAGAATTTGGGCCCGTCGACGATGGATTATTAGGTGATGGGTTACTGAAAGGAGACGAAACCAGTTTCGACATTTTAGGAAACGGTAATGATTGGGATGGTTGAGCCGGATTATTGACAGACGAGATTGGGGTATTTGCGACTATGGTTGTCGAGGAGTTGTTATTACTATAGGTCAACAAGTTTGAATTGGAGGAGCTATTCGATGGTGGTGATGGATGTAGTGGGGTATCTGATGCAACACTATGTATTCGCGATGCCTGGTCGTCTTCTGCATCTTTGATATATCCCTTAGACGGCCCTCTCTTCAATGGGGTTCTAGAAAAAGTACAGCTTTCGTTGTTCTTAATACAATTGGTACAGATTTTGGTGACTTTCATCAAGTTTGCCGAGTACTCAGCATTACACCGCACCTTCTTACGACGGCAACAATCACAGGCTCTCGAGATCTTTGATCGTTTTCGGGGGTGGTCAGAAGCCACTTGGATTTCCTCGACTTTATTCATAACATAGGGTGGGCAATAAACAAAGTAGACGTATTGGCACGAAATAAATGCACTTGCAAGATGTCAGTTGCTGCCACCTGACGGAAGTATTAAATGGTATACAAGTAATCACACCCAGAGGAGATGGAACAAATGCACTGGCTTGATAATGAACCGAAAGTGATTGATAACAAAGTCTTGGTGAACTCAATCACAGAAGGGTGGTGGAAGTAAAAATGATTCTGAAAAGAAAATATACCTTAAAATATTCACCCAATATTCACCAAGGTAATGTACAGATATTATCCAGTGGAATACGTTGAGAGTGAGAAACTGTGCTAATTAGCGAACCTACTTTTAGGGCGGTTACTTGTCGATGCTGCCACCACAAGATGCAAGATACAGCCGCGCCGCACCGGGGTAAATCTGAGGGCTTTTGGGTAAATTCCAGACAGTCGAAGTAATTAAGTTTTTCGGGTGGTGGAATTGTCGCTAACAGTAACGGGATGTTGTTGTGTGGAGGACAGTTTCCCGGATTACTCCGGATACACGAAAACTTGGGGTAAAAAAATTTGCCCCGGTAATAATAGGAAGTTTGTCGGACCTCGTCGGAACATTCCTAATTCACCACTGAGAAACTCAGAAACATGCTAACGCATTAACGAACCATGGGGGTTTAATTGCAACAGTACTCTTTTGTGATAAATAGAGCTGTTTGTTGCCCTATTTCACACTACGTCATGCTACATCGATGGTACCGTAGCATTACATTAATGGTGCAGTTTATACAACCTAAATCCTGTAACATTCCACCACAAGATGTGCCGACATCCAGGTATCCGTGGTGTATTGGCAACACCACAGGATACCGCGGTCGTGGTGCCGTGGTGCCGTAGTGAAAGGTCTACCAGCACGGATGCTGCTATTTTTTATCGCTGCAACAGTGCATGAGCTCGTAAAACTTTTGTTCGCTAAATGCTCACAATAGAAAAACATTGATGCTATGGCACGGGAATAAGCGATGAGTCTCTAAGGCAAACGGGGACCACTCTCTTCATTATTACCGTATTGTCACCCTCTGCCCAGGGTTCTTCAATGCAAGATTGTAGCACTAATTGGTGCCGCAACCACAAGAGGGCTCTTCCTCACAATACCCCAAATTGACTTGTCTTTGGGTGCACTGAAACTGATCTTATGGATATGGCGACTATACTCTCTACGAGAACTTGTATACTTTGCTACAATATTTCAACCAGATCTTGTATATTGTAGTTCTACAATATACCATGCTTTACATTAATCTAATTGTTCTTTACCTCAATATGCCAGGACTATCTGCGAATGAGATCTATCCCAATATGGTGTATTATTTTATACGAACCATGATTTACCTGTGTCATGTACACGGTTATTCTGTTCGAATGCTAAAGTAGTGTTACTCGTAGTCACTATGGTCCAATTCACCTCACCCATTTATTTCGTTGCTGAAATATGATATGTTGATGCCAAATGTCTAGATGTGGAAAATTTTCTTCACACCCTGGCATTATCTACCTCTACCCTATATTCTTAAATTCTCTATTCATTTTAAAGCATTTGCAATTTTTACCAAATGCTACGGTTCGAATTCTGTAGAAAGTCATTTTTCGCACCCAAAAGCCTCATATAGAGACTTTAGAATCAATTGGGCCATATACAAAGCACCAATCCTAGAGGCTTAAGCTACAGCCTGATACCCTCGAGGTAAATCACAATTAACACCTCAATTCGGTCAAGCTGTTGACCCACTTCTCTCCTACATTCCTACAACTTAACATGCTGTATCTTCTCACTATTCCATTTCGGCCATCAATATAGACACAAAATATTATCCCATTCTCTAATTATATCCATGAACCCAACGTCCTCTCCGTCGTCTCTCCGTTTCCATACTTCATACAAGATTTGTTTACCACGCCAATAGTTATACTGCTGACTGAACTCCTCCGTCTCATTCCAAAGTTTCTCTATTTTAATTTGCCAGCTCTTGTCCTTGACGTCCGAACCACATACAAATAAAATCCAAAAAGTAGGTCGAATCCTGATGTCACCCTTCAAACTGAGAAGCTCGTGCAAAGATTCCAAAGACTCAATAATATAGTTTTGATATGTGTCAATACTACCTTCTTGAATTAATCGATTGTAATATACGATTAGAGCTTTATGGAAGGAGTTCACGTAAAGGTGAAGTTGCCGATGAAGGGTGTTATTCAAGTCGAGTGACCAGTACTGATTTATATCCCAATTTAAAAGATGATCGTATGTTTCAGCACAAATTCTGGGGAAGTTACGTGGGAACACTCTTCTTCTTCGAAAAATGTTTTTGTGATTAGTTAAATGAGTAATAGCATGAAACAATTCCAATAGACTCCTGGGTATACCATACATTAAGTAGACAGAATTTACCTCGACGTACTGGTCAAGATGGAAATTGGGGACATTGGTAGCTGTTAATCCATGCAGTTTCGCTTTGGGGGCATCCTCTTTGGATGCCTCGTTATAACCGTGCAAATCACGCTTGTCAAACGAAATTGTAAATGACAATGGTGCATAATCAGGTTTATTGGATATGATCAAATTCTTAATGGTAGGTTTAATTTGAATGTTTTTCCCGTCGTCGTCTTCCTCTTCCTCTCCTTCGGAGTCACCCAAATCATAATTCTCATTCAAATCTCGATAGTTTATAATTTCATCCTGTTCATTAATTTCATAATTGAACATATTAATTGATTGCGTTGACTCGAAGAAAATGTACGATATCTTGAATATGTTGATTATAAATTTAGTCAAACTTGTCAACCGGAACGTTTTGAACTTGTTTTTGATGATATTGTCTCCAATTGCATATAAAAGTTCGTAGTTTTCATAAACGCTAAACCCACTATCTATTTCAATTTGCAAAAGAATAGCCAATAGTAAATACTGTTCATATTCATAAGTTTTAAGTGCCAGTTCACTAAAATTGGATTTCTCTTCTTCGCTTTCTTCATCATCATAGCTATCCAAATGCTTGTTCACAATAATTAATCCAATTTTTCTTAACTCTATTGCCAATTTGGCCATTAAGTCTAACTCAATGATATTCTTGCTTGATTTGCTCAACGCAGATAACGCAAGAGTTAAATATACTACCGCCAATTTGATACTATCATACTTATTATCCGGGTTATCTTTCCATGATGCAAAATCGCAAATAAAGTATTCCAGAATCAACAGTTTCAAGTATGGAATAACTAAGATGTCAAAATAGTTTGGTTGAAAACACACTCTGCTCATGGCAAATACCGACGAATCAAAACTCATCAACTTTCTCAACAATGGTGTCAAATGTAATTGGTCGTCAATTGTGAACAAATGTTTCAAAATCAACTTTGAGGGTATCCAGTCGTCTGAGTCCATATTTGGGAAAAACTTGGGATACAAAATGTGAAGCATATTCTGTCGATTGAACTGGTACGATATACCTTTGATCGCAAGAATGGAAAATTTAGCATAATTGATTAAATTTGTGTGAACTAACGAGCTTTCAAAGTCGTCATCATGGCTCCTATCGACTCTTAATTTATAAACACTAAAGGGCCCAACGGTACCACCGTACTTTTCCAAAGCATCCAACTTGTCATTCAAGAGCTTATAGGTTGGATAGTACATTGAAGCGGGAAATTTCACCAAGTCGATATTCCTTCTTTGAAAATTATCGAGCGATTCTTCTCCATCAACTATTAACTTGTTCTCTTTCACGGTTAGTGGTGGGGACCATCCTAGGATGATCTTATACCCCAAGCACTTGAGTTTGGCTTTCTCACAACGTCCGCAGCATGGTCGTCGTAAATCGCACTTTACTTTTCTTTGTCTACAAGTCCAGCACCCGTTGTAATCACGACTTCTTCTCATGTTGGATGAGATGGGAAAACCTGAGGAAAATTTCAGTTCATAAATTCTAACAGCTGGTCTCTAGCTGGCAGTGGGAAATCAACTAGATACAATACAACAATGTCACGAATCTTGTACTAGAATATGAACAAGGTTATAAAATAGCACCGCAAAATAAAGATAATGGAATTGTTTTATTCTTGGATTCGTAGATGCGATGGGGTAGCGACGGAGATGGCGGTAGTGCGGTGGTGGATGCGGAGGTAGCTGCGCAACTTCTCTCCAAGCATCGTGGTGAGATTGTGTCTGCACGGTACACAGGAACACCCACGTAACATTGCAGAACCAGTGTTCTTTACGTACACGTATACGGCGTACTCTGTTTGGTAGTATACGATGGGAGGACCCTACACGCGTGAAGGCTGTTGAAATCGATGTTTGAAAGTGTTCGACGTAATTGTATGGTAGTGCTGACTGAAACTGATTGTGGTTGCTTACTTTTAGTAAGCACAGCATAATATATAAGCCGATTACAAAAGCTCTGTTTGATATCAAACCGTTCCAGTGGAAGATTGGGACATACCAGAGTAGTGGTTAGTAAAAGAAATGAACGTTCTTGGGTCGTTAAAACCTTTGCTGTTTGGGAACGTGCAAATTGTGTTTTGAGACTTCACAATAATTGATGTATTATGTATGCAATGGAACACCCCGCCACAGACACTCTTTAATGTACCATTAAATTCAACTTTACAGACAAAAATTCAAGACGTTTAATCACACAAAAGGATAGTAGACCAATAGAATGTAAAGGTAGTTCACAATAGCAATTGTGAACCCTCCGTTCTAGTAGTATTACAAACGTAATGACCTACTGATAGCACACAGTAACCACGCAACTGTGTGTCGGTTCACTTTGTGGAGGACGTAGACGGAGATGTATCTGAACTTGAAATAATATACCGGTTCCGGTTGATTTTTGCCCCAAATTCACGAATATCCGGAGAAAATGACTTCTGGGCTACATCTCTTACTAACTTTATTTGTCGCACGGCTATGCGAATTAGAAGAAAAATGACCAGCTGAATAATCCTGGAACGACGGAATATTTGCCAGAGATTTTGCAGTAATATCTTATAAAACCAACCGTGCAACCTCGCGCTCATTAGTAAATCAACACCGTCAACTACTGTGTGGTGTCTTAGTAAAATTTACTAATAGTGTGCATAATGCCACCAGTTCATAAAATTGGACATTTATCTTTGGTGATGTCTGAGAAGCTTTAGTACAGTTAATCGTGATATATAAATCGACATATTTCCCATCTCAATTGTATTTGGTCAACGTTTGATCGAATTACATACTTTGGCTTATCTTGTTCAACTTTGAACATTTGATTGTCCAATATATTCAGTTTTTCTTGTCTGATCTTTTTGATTAAGTTACACATCTCATCTTGACACTTTCTGAATACGTTATCGCACTGTGATCCTTTTAAACAGATTCGTGAAACTTATTTCATTTTTTTGCATTTTCCACATTTGTTGTCTGTTATTTGTTTAATTCGTTCTACTGTGTGTTCATCAATAAATTTCACTCATGGCTGATCAACCTATCCAAGTTAGAATCAGTGAAGAATTCGATGCTTGCCCCACGCCGGTATTACGGACAGAAAAGATCTTCTCCATTCAAGTAGGATACAAGCTTTTCAGGTTGAGCGGACTAAGTCTTTCCAGCGATGCTCCATCCTACTTTACTAGGTTCTTTTCAAGTGAAGAGAATGCCGACAAGGTACTATTCATTGACAGAAACCCAAAAGTGTTTGAAAAAATCTATAACCATTTGCAAGGATACACATTGGATATCCAAGATGCATACGAAATGGTGCATATTTGGTCTGATGCATATTACTTTGGCTTGAAACGATTACAATCATTTCTAGTCAACGAAGACATATTTGCCGTTGTAGGAAGCCAGTCATTCAAGATTTCGAGGAATTTGTTGATGAGTTCTGGAAACTACCCAAATTACTTTACCATCAACTACGAAAACACCTTGGTAGATAAGGTAAAGATTATAGAGCAAAAGAATATGTTGAGACCACCACCACAACTTCCACCAATAGTATCAAATCGTTCTCCTAAGCTATTTGGTGAGCTTTTGGAGGTGATGTTGGGAAACCACTTGATTATTCAATCTGATGATCATCGACAGTTGCTTATTCGAGAATGTAAATATTACCGTTTCTTGGAATTGGAACAAAGAATCATCAAACACTCAATCATCAACAATCCATTTTCTCAAAACACTCAAGAAATTATTATTAATTTGAAAGATTTGCATTATAAAGGAATATTCAACGAATCTCCTCCTGATAAGACCCTTGAGGTGCCGTTGAAATACTGCCGTCCTTATATTGTCAAAGAGCCTCGACGGAACTTGATTTTTCAAATTGACGCAAACTACGATATCCTCAATAGAAATTATTCTGAGGTAAAATTGATTTTGAATAAATCTGTCTCCATTGCAACGGTTCAAATCACTAATAAACTATGCAGAAAATTGCTACAAGTACTAAAAGATTTCGCTGACGAGTTCATCACAAGTGACTTGGATACTGATAATCCCAAAGTCCTTTTCCCAGTGGGCTTATCCGACTGTAAAACACTAATCAATGGTTTGGAAATGAAACCAACTTGGGTGCAAGATCTTCTCGGCCTTGATGAGAAGGAATATTTGGAGATTGAACTGTTTAATAAAAGACTACTTGAACAATCTCCTAAAAAACGGAGACTCAATAATCAACTAGAGGGTGACATAATTGAATTCAAGTTGACAAGAAGTCTTTGGAGAGTTCCCATGAGAGGAAACTTGGTAAGACTTCACGCCGTTTCCATAGAGGGTTCTACGGATCAATTGGCTTATAATAAGATGAATATAGACTTTTTGTGATCCCACGTATATTATCCCTTACGTATTTCCTTAATTATATATATCTATAGTTTTTAAAATGCCATTAAACCCTTTTCAAGTTTACTCCCGCGTACAAATACCTTGCAGCGTAACTGCCTACCGTTCCCAAGAAGGAACATAATGCCATGAAAATAACAAGCCAATCGTATGAGTCTCTAGTTCTAGATGAAGTTATGGCACCACCAAGTGGAATTCCCACTAAATCACCAAAAGAAAGAACAAAGAAAGCTGTACCAATAGATTTTCCGATGTCCTCGACTCGGAAAATTTGTCCAATAACTGCTGGAGTTAAGGACAATACAGACCCAGAACTGAACCCAAAACATGCGGCAAATGCAAATAAACCTCCAAGCGAATGTCCGACTGGACGATTCACCCAAATGATGAAAAAGACCAAAGTGGACATGGTGCTGATTATGCATAAAGAATTGAACCTACCATACTTATCAGCAAACCACGCAGGTATGAGCCGTCCAGGAATGGACAAACAATTAAACACTGTAACAAGTAGATACGAGTTTGCTTCGGAGTATCCGAATGTAGTTGCATAAGAAGGTAAATATGTCGAGGTAATTAAGAATGCAAATCCGTTTCCTAACAATGCCAAAACCAAGCACGAGTACACTTTGCTTTTGAACACAGTGAAATCGATAGACTTGATTATCTGTTTTGCGATATTCTCATTGCTGTCTGGTTGGTCGTTTTGGAACTCTAGATGTCTGTCTCTAACCAAGGCCAAACCAATGAGCAATAACACTAAACATATAAACGACCCTACACGAATAGACCATCCAAATCCGATTTTTGGAAATAGAGACCTGAACATCGTAGGGAATGCTACACCACCAATTGCCCCACCAATGTAGGCAACACCGATAGCACGTCCCCGCTTACGTAGGAAGTAGTGACTGAGAACGCCAACAAAAGGACCAAATGTTAACGCAGTGCCTATACCACCACAAACACTATAAGACAAAATAAAATGCCATAATTTGGTCGAGACAGACATGGTCATGAATCCAATTGTCATTAGAGCAGTCCCTACGATGATAGGGAATCTACAACCGATTTTGTCAAAAATGGGTCCCGAAATCAACGTTCCTCCAAATGCAAAGAAGTTGTAAATCGAGAAGATCCATCCTACAGAAGAAATGGCTGTCGTGGGAAAAATATGAGTAGAGATGTAGTTTTCAAATACACCCAGCGAATTGACAAAAGACAACACTCCCGTCAACCCTAAGAACGATCCAACCAACACAGTGTACGCTACCCTACCGCCTTCAGGGAATCGTTCGGGGTCGTCTAGCATTGGAACAGTATTATCGTCATTGGTGGATTTGGGGGAGACTTTTTCTTCGTCCACTTTTGGAATCACAGATGCTGCAGACATATCCACTTTTGTCTCGCAAGAGTACATTTCATTTGGTGCCAATTCCGAAAGTTCATTTTTCATGTTTTCTACAATAAAGTATGTCAAAAATAATTTTAAAATCCATCAAATACCGGTCTATTTAACTCATCGCGGAACTTGTGCGGCTTCATTTAAAATTGGGGGTATTTTCCTGCAATTTTTCCGTTAACCACTTTAGCGAGCAAAAATGTTACATGAATGGAATTACTTGCCGCCGTAGGGTTTTCCGCTGCTCCAATCAGCACAGTTTTCTTCCGATTTACATTGTGCACATTGCTACCTCACCGAAATGCCTTGGTCGGGATGTTCTCGGTCTAGCAAGCTTGAAGTAGACTGCCAATATAATGTGTGACGCGCTCACTCCCACCGGCAGAGTGTGACGGATTAATTTTTTGTTCCGAAGTGTGACGAGCGACTTCCCAATACATACAAAATGAACGTAGTATACACTATTATAGATTAGTTTAGTCCAAACTTCTTCCTCTTACAAGTATAAAGTTGTGTAGTCGACACCGCCCTTGGGGGTTTAGTAGTATGGTTTAAAATGGCTAGGTTCAGAATGGTCACGAGACGCTTCTGTATTTAAAGTCTGTGACCATTGGTCGTGGTCGTGGTCGTTAAACATTGGTGGCTCATCTTCATACTCTTCAGCATGAGCCACCTTGTAATGTTTCACTGCTGATGGGAACAAGTCCATTGCCCACATTACTAACAATAATCCGTACCAAAATGAGATGGTCCACTCGAAACAAGCCGATAATGACTTTCTACCATTCTTCATAAATATCCCGAAACAGAGTGCGAAAGCAATTGAGGCTGCTAGCCATAATGCTTTCATAAAAAAACTCACCATGTAGACATTGGACCATCTGTGCTTACCAAATATGACCTTCTCGTGAGCTGGGTTTAATCTCTGTGGGAAGTTTCCAAAAATGAACGAGATAAAGAAATTGAATAGACATGTAAAGAATATGAATAAAATGAACACGCCCACCATAGTGAGATGCACGGCGTGGAAAGCTCTCGTGTTGAATATAGACACAAATAAAATTCCCAACTGCCCAATGCAAGCACAGATGATTGATAGTATAGATAGTCTCAACTGTTTTCGGGAAACATATGGCTGAAGTTTGCCATGGGTTCTCAAATAGCATTCCATGACTAGCGAGCCGACGAAGAATATCGATTGGAAACCAACGCATGATATGAACAATGGCTGTAAATTGGTGGCACCGATATCGGAAATGTACAATGGGTGTAGCCTGCTATCCATGAACGAGTACATTGGTTGGCCTTGAATATACCACGCAGAGAGCAATGCTATAAGCATCCCCCACCAGACCACAAGGCTGACTAATGGGACAAGGTAGTAATGAACAATTTTAAACCTCAAAAACCACGGCCTAGTCATGTTAGATGAAAATCTTACACTAGTATTAAAATTTACTCAACAAGACAAAGTATACGACTAATGAAATATTCAGTAAAGAAATTATAAATTATAGCAAACTTGGGTATGCTGCACCGAATAAATGATGTTGTTTACAGCAGCAATTCGAGCATGTATTTTGTGACTATAAACCAACGGTTTTTTTCACAACCAATTACGTCATAGGCAGTGTCAACAAGTTTTCACACCTGGGAAGTAAACGAAAACTTAGCCACAGAGGCATACCACCATCCAGATGCAGTTTACTCGGAAAAGGACGTTTGAAACTGAAACTCAGTGACTGAGACCAGTCGAAAGAGTTTCTTGGTAATGTCCAAGACGCCCAAGCCTCATCCCGCAACATTACAAGATTTCCTTCCTATATATAACGTGGTTGGTAGCACTATCAAACGAAATGTTTGAGGAGAATGCATAAATGCCTGATACTGAGGCTGAGGAGGTGAAGAGCATCAGCGGGAACTCTTAGGAAACGCAGGATACTGGTATTGAGTCGAGAGATTGCGGGTGGTGGTCTAATGGTACATACATTTCATAGGTTATAACGAAATTGTGGGAGACAATGAATAGGTGTGTTACATTGTGTAACATTGTGAAACAACTCACACAAGAAAAGTATTGGCATACGCACAACGACTAGTCTCTAATTGTTCTGAAGTGCGCCCACTGGAATCATTCCAAAATGGTTGAATTCTAGATTTTTCGTATACCGAATATTTTTCTTGCGAATTCGTAGGGTTGGTGGATTGTAGGTGACCCTCGCAAGTCGAGTGATTGACGAGAAGGAAAGAAATAATACGGATAAGCAGAGTATTCCATGGATGCATACTGCACAGATACAGTACCATTGTAAGGAATTATGCTTTCCTCAGAGTATATACAGGTCAACATGGCAAAAGAGAGCAATTATTTTCGGGTAAAATCGACGTTTGGTGAAGATACTTATCCGGTAAATGGTCAAACTAGTTCTACAGCTAAGTCATTGCATACATGGGCCGTAGGAGATGATGTACAAAAATGATTACACATATCAACAATGTGATTTCGTTTGGCGACGTGGAGCTTTGGAAGCATGCCGGTATCCCAAGTTTCCGAACGTGTTTGTTGGATTGTACTTCCTAAAATATAGAACAGTAAAACAAGGGAGCCCAAGATATAAGCTTTTTCCAAGTAGTAGGGCAGCACGTCAGAACCAAACGGAGCAAAAAAGTTTATGGGCGATCGTATATTCTTGAGAGAAAATGTTTGAAACAAGGACAGTACGTGGGAATTAATTTTTCGATCAGAGCACAAAATACCTGAAGAAAAAAAATATTTTTGATCACAAAGGGGCAAACAAACAAATCGATAGTTTAAACAAGAAGGAAAACTAAAGTTCACAAATATCATAAAAACAGGTAATACTTTCCAATCTTGCATCTCCAGAAGCGAAGAGGGCTTTAGGTTTCGACGTAATAGCAGTGAATTCAGTGATATAACAGAGACCTATGCATAAATTTCAAGTATTTCGTGCGTAAAAATAAATCAATTTGTAATAAGGAATCTAGCTTTTGAAACGGGTTCGTAAGTGCAATGAGGAACAAATAAGAAATTTCTCGTTATAATGCTACAAACGATAAGCACAATTACCAATAAAATACACAAGGCCATTTATTTGGGAGGCTACTGACTTAATGACATTACAAATGAACAACGTCAACTTCGATGAAGTACTTATGTCGAATGATTGAGGTTAAGCTTCAGATTGACCGAAATCAAGAGAATTGGGAATCATATAGAGGGACTAAATGGTTAGGTATAATAATTTGAAATTGATCAATTATTGCTTATAGATAATTTTGATGATGTGTTCAGTGCACAACTGTTCCCATACAGTAAATTACAACTGCATGAACCACGTCAACTTTGTGCAGTATATAACTTAAAGAAATGTAAAATTTTTTGTCGTCACGTACATATCGCATTCTATGTAGCATTTCTGTTCATAAAATTATTGTTGCGAAACCCCCCCTGTGTGCTTAATTCCGCAAATCTGAATTCAACCATAGCGCTTTTTTGAAACCTGGAAATAATTTGAAACTCATCTTCAGATGACATTAATAGAGTTGTAGCCCTCAGGAACTATTTGGATCAAATCTTGGCTAACTGCTGGCATTGGCTTTTGAATAATGACCATCACTCCTAAATCCTATACACACCATAATTCTTTGATCGTCATGATTATTATTCCATTTACGTAGCGATCTGCAGTAGCCTGAGTCTTACATAGCAGAATGTATCGTATTGTATTTTTAAAGTAGTCTTACAGATGGTACCAAGGCAACCACCCGACATAAAACAATAGCAATACTGCTGAAGTACCAAAAAGTTGTATTGTGCTCTAGTGTAGTTTCACCACAACTGGAACCCCCTCTGAAACCCTCCATAGTCTACTAATACACGCAAGTCTATATTGTCCTATGAAGACAACAAACCCACGACATTCATCCTTTCAAGGTAGGTTGTCTAGACTGCGGCATCGATTCATTCCACGTAACCATAGGTTATTTTAACCACTGTACCCATGACTTGTCAAGAACTCATTCCCCTTTATCACTTCATCCTTTATACAAAAGAAAATCATCTTCCTCAAAAATATTCTGAAGGGCGCATATTTCATCGAAGATATTTTTAAAGGTGCAACATCTTTGCAATATACTCAAATATATATATATATAAATGTATTTCTAATGTATCTGTTTGCAAGTTCGAAGTTTGACATATACCAGGCTTCATACTGCGAGTAGTTGAGTTGAGACTTGTTATAAATGGAGATAATGATCAACCACTACATAAATTACATTAAAACATACGGCAACATAAACGAAAAGTTAATATTGAAGATATGGCATAATTGTCAATTACATAACATAAACTTATTGGTATCAGCGTACTTGATCTACAAATTTACAAAGAACTGTATAATTACAATCAAGAACTTCAATCTAATCATTGTAACATCCTTGATCTTGTCTAATAAGTCATTCGATGATCAGTGTTACACATTGAAAACCTGGCAAACAATTTTGTCAAATTCAGGAATGGATCTACCATTGTCAATCTTGAACCAGTTGGAACAAGTCTTTTTGTCATCGATCAATTACGATATCAATTATACTAAGATTCAATCCGACTCGCTATTTCTCAAATGTTGTGACAGTGAGTTATTGTCATTGATTTTACCTCAAAACAATCAATACTTGCCTTTGTCGCCTATTTCATTATTTGGTGATACAGACGACAACTTGGGGATGTTGACCCCAATATCATTATTCAACAATAGCCCAGTGTGGCTCAAATGATTACAATATTGCAATATTTCTGGACGGTTAAATGATAGAATTAAAAGGAGACATTCCTACTTACATAGCATCACCAGTTTATGGTTTACGAATTTATGGATAGGTACGGGTAATATATGGGTAAAAGAGTAGATCGCACAATTTTGAATTGAGATGTAGTCTTAATGTGAAAACAAATACCAGCAAATATGAACTTGATTGAAACACAACATTGGGCAGCAATTTTCGATATTTTCTACAGATTATAATTTGACTACGTCAGATGCAGCATGAAATGTAGGATAAAATACAATTCACGGATATAATGGATGTTGGTTACCCAGCACCGATGATTAATTGTTACCTACAGGAAAGTTGGGATAAAATCACGAGTGGCCAAGTTCAAAATATATGTTCCTTAGATCAATACCAAAGACGAAGGGCAATATGAAGTGTTGAAGCGGTGATGTAACACCATCGTAAAAGTATGAAATCATTATGGAAATATCGGCAGTTCACCATGTATTTCAAATCTTGGCTCTGGAAATCGAATGGTGTTTGAGTAATTTATTTTTTTTATACAGAAGTAGAATTTAAGTTTCCAAATAGTCGTGACTAGGAAATGAACCAATCGCGTTTGATGGAATTGTTTTTGCGCGCTGAGCTTAATGTGGTAGCATCCCACCAATTTCTGTATATGCGAACTGGTTTAATGCGCATCGCAATTGTACATATATCTTGTTTTGCACTGGGACTGACGTAGGCCGTTGTGTGTTATATTCTATTATTAGCTTGAAAGGGTTGCATTTGTGAATAGATATAATGTAGATTTGTGAGAGCTAATTAGATTACTCATCCTCTATTAGGCACCGATGTAGTATTGGAGAGATCTTTGAATTTCAAAACTGTATATTTGCTTCATACAAAGACGACCCTACAAAGTAATTTCGCCGGTTTTTCGTCTATATTTTTTAGCATCTTTTATACATTAGCGGGCATGTTTGTACTTGGGCCGACCAAATTTCTTCATGGGAAAGGAAACAGGCCACGGGTCACCATGCGAAAGGAATGGTGGGGCCTCTAAGACAGCGCAAAGAAAGTGTCTAAAAACTTCTGTTTTAGTTGTAAACACAACTAAAACACATGGTGCTACACTAAATAATTAAGGTCAAATCAAGTCGCGACATCTGCTATGGCCACCACAGCGGAAGGCAGGAAGAAAAAGTTGCCTAATACTAGAATACACTACTAGATATACATTATTTTTGACTGACTGCATTGAAACCATTAAGAATTAGGGTATATAAAAACGCCAACACTATGAGTATTTGCTGGCGAGAAGGAACTTCAAGTAGCATTGACCGTGGAAGTCTACTTCGGACTACCTAAATTATGGACCGTAGCAAACATTTTGCCCTATATGTAGTTGATTTTGTGTTTTATGGCACTTGTGGTGAGCAATGCACACTCCGATATCCGGTTTAGATAAATACATTACTTCCACTATATTCACTCTAAACACTGCTTGATTGCCAGCACCTTGTAGAAATGAAGCACATGAGCGTAGGTGGTATACACCTCAATAATCACCACCACGTAGCGCCAAAACAAGGATTTTTTTTGTCACCTCAAATTTCTACTTTTCTTAGTCCGATCATGAGACTGGTTTTGTAGTATCACGATAAAATTTTATGCAACTCAAATTAATTTGCCTAGTGTTTATCATCATTACTATTTTTCTAGGTTTATATTGAATATTACCTTGGCTTATTATTCCCATATTGACCTCGATCTTTAACTTCTAGTCTTCAGATTTCATATTGGTGTGGTATTTTACAGCTTTTATTATCCCTTCCATCAATACTAAAGTCATCTACTCGCGGTGACCAACTGCTCCAATCAATTCCTGATGAACGACAAGGATACTATCGATGACTTATCAACCCTTTTCCTACCCGATCTTCACCACAACAATGATTTGTCCATCAAACAAGAGTTTGCCATTGATGACTTTGATGAGTTGAAACAGTCGTCATTTGTAAATTTCAACAATTTCTTGTCAAACAACCAGTTTATCTCCTATAAGCAAGACGATTTGTCCTTCAACCAGTCTCCTTCCAATACACAGCCCTTGTTCCAGCAATCACCGTATCAGCAGCCGCAATTGCAGTCATCGCAGCAACCCCAATCCCAACAATCCCAACCTCAACCTCAACAATCACATCAGCAACAACAGATTCTGCAACAGCAACAGCCTTTCCAATACCATCCTGAACCTATTTACGGTCAACATGGTCATTTTCCCTATTTGAATCACAACCATTATAGTAACTTTGTGCCTGAGGCCGCAAGACAAGTTAATATGACCAACCACTGTATATTTCCCCAACGAACATCAACGGCAGATTGGATTAACCAAGATCATCTTCTTCAGACTTATGTCACAACAAATGGTCAAATACTACCAAACAATGGTTCCACAGGAGATGGATCTACTGCGGTATCTCCTAAAAAGAAAAAAGCCAAGTCAAGAAGAAAACCTAGTAAGTCCAATGACTTCGTTATTAATTACAATCCGCACAAGCTAAAACAATTACTCGACCTTAAAAAACTTCCGCAAACAAATAACTTTACTATTGTTGACAAAAATAATAACCCCATCAAAATCGGATTCAATGGATTTTTAAATGGAAAATTCTTAACTAATGATACAGATAATTGTACTTATATTTTAACGAAACACAACATTGAGGGTGATAATTCGCAGTCTAACATTCCAACAAAACAAAACCCCCAAGTGATTCTGTGCTATAGACGTAATTATATTCAAATATCCATGAATATGAATATTTCTGGGTTGAAGTCCAACACGAACAATAAAATTTTGAGATTACAAACAAGTGAATATGGATACACAATTACCAGGGTCATCAAATACTTTAAGTTGGAGATTATGGCCAAAAAACAGAACAAGAATTCGGATGTTCCGATCTCTATCAAATCGGTTGGCTCAAAAAAAGATGCCAGTGTCTCAGGTGGAAAAGTTAGTATTACTGGTACTAAGGATAGAACATCGTCCGTGATTGACGACAACATCATTTTCGATCGAATTGTTAAGCCAGAACATATAATTTTGCTAAACAATGATGAAACTGTCGATCAAGGGTCAATTAACAAATATTTTTTGATTAAGAAATTACAGTTCAAAAATGCTACACCGAATAATGGAAGTCTAACATTTCAAAATTATTACCACTTGATTGTTAAATTGCTGGCGGTAGTTGCCGATTTATACTATGATGATTATGTTGATGAAGAGTTCAACAATGGTCTTAATGGAGCGAATACAGACAATAACGAGGTGGTTCTTGCGGAGTTAACTTCCGATCCGATTATTGTTAGAGGAAGAAATCCAAACTTCTATACAGAAAGAAATGATATTTTAATTAAGGGCCGGCCAAATATTTCAAAGAAGTCGTTCGAATTGGCATCTCAGGATAAAGGAAACGATGATGACAACTATGAAGAAGACGATGACGCCGGTGAAGATGCCGGTGAGGTATACAACGAGGAGAATTTTGACGAAGAGAACAATAATGACGATTACGAAGTTGTTAGGAAGTCGGATAAAAATGTGGGTAACAACAGTGATGGTAATGAAGAAGCTGATGAAGCTGATGATTTAATTGGATTCGATGAAGATGAACAGGAAGATAATGAAAATGCAGGGGAACTTGATGATAATGAGGAAGAAGATAATAGTGATCACACTGGTGGTAGCACGAATCAAACTTCACCTTTAGAGTACACCCTCACTAGTGAACAAAACGATTTGACTGGATCAAGCAAGTACAAATATTTCCCTATATCAAGGGTATATTACTTACCACCGATTAATGCTGTTTACTTCCCACACGGCGCTCACCAGCATCAGCCAAAAGAAGTTGTTAGCACTGCAGATGAAGATCTGGATCAACAGGTACCTGAGTCACGGAAGAAAAGAAAGAGCAGCAACGTGTATTTCAAATGAACATGATAATGACACTAGACTAACGACATGAATTCATTTTATATATATTATCTTAATGAAAGTTATTAGTGAAGGGCTAAATATATGACTCACTGTAAACATTTGTATCTTGATTTCGAGAAGTTTCTCAGCGGCACAATTTCCGTTAGAATACCCTAGTTTGCGGCTGTAACTTCCGTCATAACCAACAGCGAATGGTTCATCCGTTATTTCTGTTTCATACAATAAGGGTTTTTGTATCGCTTTTATATGTTATAACTCCCACTGTCCCTTACCCTATTGTTTAATGTACCATTCTAGAAGTGTATTCCTATAAGTCTGGTCAATAGCTTGACTATTTATGAAACAATATCCACAGACCTACATTATTTTTCCTGTACGGATTTAACCAATGCGGTATCTAGTGGTACATAATGAGAGGCGTAAACCAGTTTATAATGAATTCAGGTAGAATTCCTTTAAAATTTTTGTTTGTGTGCCCCAAGTATTTTTTATGTAGTAACGGATTTATTGTCAGTTTTCCGAAAACTCCAATTCCAACCTAATATTTCTAGTGTATTTCTGGTTCAAACATCAATGCAACGCCTAAGCGGAACACACCATATGTCACCCGAAACTCTTCAAAAAAGTCGGTAAGTTTAGACCGCGATTTGGATATAAATAGACCCCGACTTTCGTTATAGATTTTGAAAACGGCAGAATTAATGATGGCTTACGAATGGGACCTTTGCAAAAGCAAATTTGTTCAACAACAAGAAGAAAAGTTGAGAAACGATATCAGGAAACGTAGCTACAAAATAATGTGGAAGTACCTGAGATAATGACGTTCTACTAATGTGGCACCTGTTGCTTACTAAAATAAGGCTTATGCATTATGCGACTATATAAAGACACAATTCTAAAATTTTTAAATCGAAGTTTTAAACCTCATCAATCCTTAAAAGTCATACCCAACATAGTTACATCATTACATACCTTTCGTTATTACTATAACGTGTAAGCTTGGTTGAGACGAACAAACTTATAGTGGTTAAGCAAATCATTTAATTGGAGAACTTTCCATCCTTGAAAATTCAATTTGATAATCATTTCATCCTGTCGTTATGTCTCGAAATCTGGCAGACGAAGGTTCGCGGAATTCAATTTCGTCCTCTTCAAGAGATTCTTCGTTGAAACTAAGCCCTGTACTATATGATAATCTCAATGCCGTGCATCATAGGAACCAGACAAAGACAAGTCTTGATTTAAGTAGACCGTTGTCTCGACAGAGTACTTCATTTTCAGTGCATGAAATCTATGGAGACTTACCTGAAGATGATATTCGATTGAGAAGAACATTAACGAAGTCAACGGTGTTAACGTCTTTGTCCAATAGAGTACAAAGAATTGAATCCAATATATTAGATCCACGCATGTCATCCAGTTCTCATCTTTATGAAGAAGAAATCGCCGATGTCCCTGTTCCTGTAGCAGCTGATGGAGATGAATTTCACTCAATCGATCCAGAATTGGTAGTTTGGGACGGAAAAGATGATCCCAAACACCCCAGAAATTGGCCAAAATCAGTTAAAATATTTCAGACATTTATTGTTGCAATTTATACGTTAATATCGCCGATGTCTTCTTCTGTAGCATCTCCAGCAATAAATTTCATTGCCGCAGACCTAAATATGAATTCATCGTTCATGAAAGCGTTTTCAACTTCAATCATGATTTTGGCATGGGCCCTTGGTCCATTGTTTATTGCTCCATTGAGTGAATCGGACCGTATTGGTCGTCGACCAGTCCTTACGATATCAATCTGGATTTCGTTCTTATTCAACTTGGTTTGTGGATTTGCAAAAACACCAGCCCAGCTTTGTGTATTCAGGTTTTTGGGAGGGCTTGGTGGATGTGCTCCTCTAAATGTAGGGGCAGGAACCTTGGCCGATTTGTGGAGTGACGAAGAGAGAAGCGTTGCAATTGCTATATATTCTTTAGCTCCGAGTTTAGGGCCAATTATTTCGCCAATAATATCATCATTTATTGTGGAGCACAAGAAATGGAACTGGGTGTTCTATGTTTTGGCTATATGGAATGGATTTGTTGCTGTTTTTGGAACAATATTCTTCAAAGAAACTTACTCTCCCAAGTTACTAAAATTAAAAGCAAACAAGTTACGTAAAGAGACAGGGAACAGTCATCTTCATACCATTTATGAAATTGCGGATGGTGAAACGGCTTGGGAAAAATTCTACCACAACAGCAGTCGTCCATTAAAGCTTCTATTGACACATCCTATGATTATGGGATTGGGATCGTTTATGGCATTTGTCTATGGGTTTATGTATCTTATGTTGGTTACTTTCCCGGCAGTTTTTGGAGATACATATGGGTTTTCCATTGGAATTGCTGGATTAATGTACATCCCTTTGGCAGTTGGATTCATTTTAGGTACGGTATTTTGGACATGGGCCATAGAGGTGGTTGCAAGAAAGTTAGTAGAACGCAACAATGGTGTGAACAAGCCAGAATTCCGATTGCCATGTCTAATTTCTGCTGGTATCTTTGTTCCTACCGGGCTAATTTGGTACGGATGGTCGGCTGAAAAACATTTGCACTGGATTATGCCATCTATTGGGTCGGCTATTTTTGGATTTGCTCTTATTGCTGTGTTCAACACTATCCAACAGTATTTGATTATGATGAATAATCGTTTCAGTGCAAGTTCAGTTGCAGCTGCTGCAGTGTTCAGATCATGTTTTGGGTTTGCATTTCCACTATTTGCGACAGCTATGTATAACAGATTACATTACGGATGGGGGAATACCATGTGCGGGTTTATTGCATTAGCATTAGGGATTCCATTTCCAATTTTCTGCGTTGTTTACGGAGAGAGGTTAAGAGCGATGGCCAACAGACGGATGGACCTAGCACAAGCGAAGAGGGATGCGAAAAATTTAGCAAGATTGAAAGCCATGAACGACATAGAAAAAAATGCTGAGTTAAATGAGGTTGGAGACCGGGAAAAATAAAATAGACTAATACATTTAATACGCAAGGATACTTAGTTAGAAATCACCATATATAATAGACTAATAATAGCATATCAGTAAAATCTAATCCTGTGTTGTATTGCAAAGTAACGTTTGCAACCTGACGTTCGATGCTGTAATGTGTCACATCAACAATGCAGCACCATACATCATTGTTGCAGGTTAAAAAACACAAACTCATCGGCCAAAACGTTTTGCAAAATTGCAGCTTTGTGTATCACCGTTACCGGTCGACGCAGTGCTACCCTATACTACTTGCCAGGGCGGATAGTCTCCAGAGCATTATATACCAGAGGTGGCACGGGCAATAAGGAGTATGAATAAAAGATGGCACGAGGGGTGATGGCCATGGTGCAAGGCGGGTCTGTCAGCGATAAGGATTAGATGCTCCCACTAAACAAACAATGTGAAACAAGCTGAGAAAATGAGCCGACGGTATTGCATTTTAGTGCCGGGGATGGCCGGATCGAACTCTGAAGTTTCAGGCAGTAACAGTTCATGCCGGTTATCAAGATGACAAACAAAACAACCAAAAGGCGGGATTATCCTGGTTCAGCCCCACACCAAAGTGAACCCTAAACATCACAGAACACTATTTCGCCGGGAATGAATCCGATAGTCATACAAGCGAACGGCCGTGATCATGTTGGAGAAGTGGAACATAAACACTCCAGTTACTAATTCTGGGCTGGTCACTGATACGTCATACAACGGTCAGGCAGAAAATCCCCAGAGGGCCAGCACAGGAGGAACAACTTTGCATTAGTAACAGTGTCAGGAACAACATTACTAATAGCCACACCATTCAAACAGGATTGCAAGGGGTTCGATAACCCCAGCATGTGGTACAAAACCGCACCCCAAGTCGTCGTAACAGGATGAAACGGTTCTCGGTACCAAGGTTTAGCATATAAGCTCCGATGATGCAACAAAAGTGCGATGATCTCACACCCAAGTAAGAATTCGCGAAGTCATCGCTTTAACGTGGTAGTAACACATTAGTAAACCAGGCTTGGTTAGGTAACAACAGTAGTATGTAGTAGTATTCATACAGCGATGACACATCCCTGCCACCATGCAAGCGGTGCTGGATCATTGTTTACGAACGAAAAGTGGTGGTGGAGAAACAATACCACCATGCTGGGCGATAAGGGAGCAGCCTACAACGTGATACAAACCTCCCCGTCTACAAAGGACGATAACGACATCGCCAACTGTAAAACCTTTACTACCGCGGATATGTGTTATTTTTTCCCATCCGTCGTTATATCTAGTCCGCCGTTATAAAAATCTGTATGGTGATGCTATTCTGTTTTTAGATGGTGATGGGATAAAAACTTCCATGAAAAAGAAATTCCTCGATTAATTTTCGGCATGATCGTGATTTTTTACCCCAGATGCTATAAATACCCAGGCGTTTACAAGAGTAGTTTTTTTTGAATAGTATAGTTCATAATGAATTTCAGTTACGATAACGTTGTTCCTTCGTTTAGATTAGACGGAAAGTTGGTGGTGGTCACCGGTGGTTCTGGAGGGTTGGCCTCGGTCATCTCCAGGGCATTGGTTGCCCAAGGTGCCGATGTGGCCTTGATTGATATGAACTTGGAGAGAACCACCCAAGCTGCCAAAGAGGTTTTGAAGTGGGCCGAGTCCGAATTGAAGGGGGTCCGTGCTTCGCCTGTTGGGACGGTTTCTGCTTGGTCGTGTAACATTGGAGACTCAGAAAATGTAGAAGAAACCTTCACCGCGATCAATACGCACCACGACAAGATTGCCCTGGTTTTGATCAATACCGCGGGATACTGTGAAAACTTCCCAGCTGAAGACTACCCAGCGCAAAATGCCGAGTCGATTATGAAGGTGAACGGTTTGGGAGCGTTCTACGTGTCGCAAGCATTCGCCAAACCATTGATTACAAACAACTTGACCGGGTCAATTATTTTGATCGGAAGCATGTCCGGGACTATTGTCAACGACCCTCAGCCTCAGTGTATGTACAACATGTCCAAGGCGGGAGTCATTCACTTGGTGAGATCGCTCGCTTGTGAGTGGGCCAAGTACAACATTAGAGTTAATACATTGTCTCCAGGGTACATCTTGACCCCATTGACCAAGAATGTCATTGGTCAACATGTTGAGATGAAGGAAGCTTGGGAATCCAAGATCCCCATGAAGAGAATGGCAGAACCTAAAGAGTTTGTTGGATCGATTTTGTATTTGGCCAGCGATTCTGCCTCCAGTTACACTACTGGTCATAATTTGGTTGTTGACGGAGGTTACGAATGCTGGTGATTTAATGGTGTTTTATGATGTTCCTGATGATAATTAATATGAAAAATGACGTTGTAGGCTAGCGATCAGGTATTTGATAGAGTATTTAAATAGATTTGATGAACATAGAAAATGGATAAAATGCATGATAAATTGGTGTAGACGGATCTCATGGATGGACGAGCGAGGCGGAAGGCGGACTGGGGTGCGCAAAATAGGGGCTTGCAGTGGAAACCAGGGGTCAATCACAGTATTCCTTGATTGGTTACTTTGCAAGCTACTCGGATGTTTACGAGCCAACCATCGATGTTAAAGGAACAAGCGGATAGTGCCACTTGATACAACGACCAAGGTTGTAGATCCTTGACATGAAGAAGCCGAGCTTAGAAGAGAAAAATACAAACATTACTACCAAGCGGTTTTAGAGGTGCCTGTCTAGAGGTGCCAGTCTCGCAAGTTGGGCCAGTACTTGTCCCAATGCACTCTCCGTTCTCGGATATAGCTAGTGTCAACAACACTTGCAAAACAGGTAGGGACTCCTTATGCCTTTACTCGTAAGCCAAACAGGGGCTTCAATTGATAAGCACTTATCAGTGGGAAATGGGAAATGGGAAATGGAGCTGGTAAAAATCGCCTAATGCGGGAATGTGTACACAAGATGGTTATCCCAACAAAGAAGCCTCTCATGAACAATTGCCACAACATGAAACCGAGGTGGGAGAAGCCTCGTAATTTTCCCAAGTTTGTGTCCTAAACATACCTTGTAATAAACCACGTTGTTAGGCAATTATAGCAAGTGAAAAGTCTACTTAACCTTGGGATATGTCGGACATGTAGATGACATAAACGGGCATAGTGAAACTGTCGCCAAGAAAAGTGCGATGAAAATAGGTAATGTCAACAAGCAATCTACCATGTTAACCCGAGCATTGTTAACAGTCAGCCAGTGAACGACACAGCATGAGCGACTTGTCGGGCTTGCTGGCTTTGTTCCATCCTTAGCTACATGTTGCATCACTACTGTGGCAGACAATTTTCCGGCGGAAATTTTATTATTATTTAGGATAGATTATGCGAGAAAATCGAATGAGGTTTTAGCCCATCCAATGGCACATTTAAAGTCAGGTACCCATACTAAGGTACGTAGGGTCGCACAACCATGAACTGAGCAGTGACACTGACGAACGTTTCGTCGTCGCTTGGCAAAAGGCGATGCAAATTTTGTGACAGTTGACAAAAATCTTAGTGGAAGAAATCAGCTGGGGCTATTTTTATATTGCTTTTTACCATATGAATTAGGAAACTACCTTGCCTGATTAAGTACGAACATGCTTCTGACGTGCTGCACAAATTGCTTTTTAGTGGTTTTGTGTAGGTTGAGAAGCTTCTGTGCAACCCTAGCAAAAAAGATTTTTTTCGTCGGTTTTGCAATACTATATAAATGCGCCCATATCACTTATCATGGAAAAAGTTTGTTTTCTTCATCAATTAAGTCACTCGCTATGCAATTCTCTAAAGTTATTGTCCCAGCTGCTTTAGCTGCTGCCGTTTCCGCTGCTAACACCACCGTCACCACCGATGTTGTTGTTACTGACTACACCACTTACTGCCCATACCCAACCTCTGTTGTTGTCAACAACAAGACCATCACCGTCACTGAAGCCACCACTTTAACCATCACTGGTCCATGTACCATCCCAACCACCTACGTTACCACTGCTGCTCCAACCTCTTCTCAAACCACTGTTGCTTCCGTTTCTACTGCTAACGGTGCTAACAAGGTTGCTGCTGGTGCCGTCGCTGGTGTCGCTGCTGTTGCTGCTGCTTTATTCTAAGTTTTTTGAATAAGACTTAGTTTTATAGTTCTCCAAATATATATTAATATAGACCTTTAGTGATTACTTTATTATTGTAGATTTTCGCATTTGTTTATCTCGACTCGGCTTTGTTATGCATGTGATGCGGCCTTGGTTTTTCGTATGACATTTTTGTTAGTGGTGGAACTATTGGTAACTATTGGTAACATTCAATGTGTGATTCATTTGATTCAGCAGCAGTTGGACTTTGGTTCTTGAGTGGTTTACACATAAACTGGTGAATAGCTAAGTAAATTACCATTTCTGTTTCACTATAATGGTCGATTCTAAATATAAAATGCCAGTAGTGTGATGTCGTTTCTAGTGTCGGCCTGGCTCCATCGGTCAATATCATTGTGAACGATATTGCATAGCTAATCTAGCCTTATAACTACTGTCAAATTTCCTATTATATATGTATTCATTAGTATTGTGATGATGTGTAATGTGATTATGCTATATGAATTAATTATGAATTGAATTTGGGTAGCTGGAGGGTAGTATGTTAGTAGAATCCTTTTGAGTGATGTGATTCGGAGTCATATTATCTCTATATTGTATTAATGCAGTGGTGATTTCAGTTCTCGTTATACTCGTTCATAAAATAGAAGATAGGCATTTTTGATGTTTTCTTCACTGCCACCATTCAACACTTCATGTTCAGTAATTGGTTTGAGTAAGGTATCATCAATTCGTATCCAATCTTCTTGTTGTTTTGTATCTTCTTTAATTGACGCAACATTTTGCAATACATCACACGTATAATGTCCACCAGCAGCACTAACCCCATGATGATAAACAACACCTGTCAATCTATAACATGAATTATGAATTGATTTGTTGGATATCAAGTTTCCCGGAATATTCAATTCATGACTATATTCGATCTTTTTCCGTAATTTCTCGATTCCTACTTCCTTTTCCTTCAAGAATGAAAACCGTTTTAAGTGGATAATAAGAATTTCTGGAAGTTTATCGATAAATGTTTGCTTCTTGATTTGAACTTCTTGGTTGTTGTTTGATTTATAACTGATTTTCTCTAGTTGATTCAAGTTGATAAATGCTTGTTCAATCGATTCAACTTCGGAAATGTCCAATTGCACATTTTGAAATGGATCGAATGTAATAGATTTCTGAAATGATGAACTATTAGATGATCTTGGAATAGTCAAAACAGATTTGAATTGACCTCCAAATATTTGATTGATTGGTGTTGGTTCAAATTCTACTGGTTTGTTAATGCTGGTTTTCTTATTATTGGCTCCAACTTCATTCCATTCACCTTCCCCACCATCATCTTCGCCAGTTCCATTATTGCCTTCATTATTCTCCTTTTTGATGATCTTTATGGTGCTCTTTACATTGTATTTGAATTGTTGCACTTTTTTTGAGTCAGATGTAAATGAAGAATAGTTTTGGATGAGCTCGTCGATTTGAGTCGTTGTCAACTTTTTCATTGCTGCAACAAATTCTTCATTTAGCCCGTCCAAATAATATCCTAAAAACTCTTCAGCATCCTCCTGTTGACCCCATTTAAGGTGCTGAAACTTTTTATGATTGATTAAATTCATGTAGAAGCTGTCAGGACTTATTGGTTTTGTATCTTCGTATTGTTGATTTTTCTTATCGTTTTGTTCAGTGCGTTGAAAACCACCAGTGGTATCATCTTGTTTAACAAATTCTTGAAAAAACTTAATGGTAGCATCAGTCAATGGAGTTTCGGAAACTTTGTCTAAACTACCGACAGATTTATCTTGAATTAATTTGAACAAAAGATTAAAAGGTTGACAAAAGATTAAAACTTGCAAGATAGAATTCATGTAGCAGATGTTTCCTGTATTCAACAATCCGTGTGGTTTAATAGGATATTTAGGTAAGTTTGGTGAATAAACGGAGTAATTAGCATCAAACATTATTCTTAACAACAAAATTCCTAATGGTTGAGAAGATTCTTGAGAAATATTAAATTGTGGCATTGGTTTTATTGTTGGTACATTGGTATTAATTCGTGAATCGTTATTATTCGAGGATGGTTCTGTTGTTTTCGTCTTTGATGGTGTTTTCCTGCTAGGTGTGGCAGCTTGTAAAATTGAGGCCCAGTTAGAAGATGGTAACAGCGGTGATTGAACTTCAGTTATTTGTGCTGTTGGAGTCGATTCCTTAGTCATTGGTGTTGACTCCTTTTGAACTTTTGGTGTACTGGTTACTGAGGTCTTTTGTTCATCATCGTTATGTGAATTATAGTCAATCGTAACATATTTTGTAGGTAAAACATTGAACATTTTGTCAAATTTAAGATTGTTCAAATGATTGTATTTTTTCAAAATTGACGATTTCCTTATTGACAAAATTTGTTTATGTTGTTCATTGAACTTGTCTGATTCTTCATTAATGTAGATTGGAAATTTGATTGGTGACTGTGGTTTCGAAACCAGTGGTCCTGATTGTGATGGCTTTATGTCTTTTTCACCAGTTTCAATAGTGGTTGGTGATTTATCAACGTCGCCTGGATGAACGTTCTTCGTAGTGTCATTTGAAGTAGTTTTGGCACCAACTTTCGACGATTTATTATGAATAGGTTTATTAATAGAGATCGAGCTATTTGTTGCATTCGATGTGCTACCGTTGGAAGATGGTGCATGAGTACTACTACCGTTTGAATGATTGTCGCGATAACTATACGGGTAGTCACGCGAATGTGAAAGATTTGTAGGATATGGGGTCTGGGTGTTCGGAATGTTTGCCGGATGAATCATATCATTATGGTTATGGTGGTTTTGATGGCCAAACTTGCCACGGCTATGAGAATTGTTCAAGTACGGTTGAGGTGGATATGGCGGATAGTACTCGGTGGGGCCACCGTAGTAGTATTGTGGAGGTGGAATTACATATGGGTACACTGGAACGCCATAGTTCATGTACATCTGATGATGCTGAGGATTATAAAACTGTTGTGGCTGTGGTGGTTGATTCGATCTATAATTCCCATAATTGGTCAGCTGTTGGGGAGAAAACGATGCCGCATCAGCTCTAAACCTATTGGGACCGGTATTGGCAGATGAGGATGATGATGATGACGATGTAGACATAAATTAATAGAACATGAAGTAATAGAATGACCTATTGGAATACCTTAATTTCCTATTACCAATATTATCCTTTACTATCATTGATTGTAATCACCAAAAGACTTGAAAAATTTGTAACATTTCGGTATATGCACGACAATAATTTTCCAGTACCAGAATCTATCTGGCTTCGACCGAAACACTGTTAAGGGTACGTCGGCGTCGCACGGTCGTTGTCGTTGTGACTTCTGCAAAGATTTGTTGAGTTTTTCCTCTTTGGTCTAGTGTCCTTCTGTCAACACAGTCAGCGCAATCTTGCCAAAGCGTAGTTTTTCAATTTAGTAGATAAGTCCAATACAGATTTGCAACGAGTTCTTGTGCTCATTTTGTATTAAACAACTCGAAGATGTAGTTTAGTCTATGGGACTTGTTGTGTGGTCAACTCGGAAGTAGATACCTCGGCGTCTGCGTATGTTGGGGCGGAAATTGACCGATTATCAAGTAGGCGAGAAAGTGCTCTTGGATCCTTCTGAATGCGCTTGGAGGTACACCGACTTGTTTCCTACCACTATCAAAACTGCCAACAAATGGCAACAAATCGGGAGCTTCTTATGTAGTCTTGTAGGGCAAGAATTGAGCAATTTAGTTATAAAGTTGATTTTGTGATAGTTTATAGAGTCTTGAAATTCTTGGGAACAAGACGCATGAAACTCTGAGCAAGCACAATACCAGTTCACCAGATCTACAAGAACGTCGGTCTCAGATAACACTGGTAGTGTATCCTTTTCTGGTGTCAAACTAATCAACTCGCCATTTTCCAAAAACACGTTATTATGTGCCAATACAAGTTCAAGAGCAGTGGCAGGAGAAGCAACAGTAACGGTAGAAACCTTGAACAAGCCGCGGCCCAAATCAACGATTGCATGCTGTAAGACCATGGACAACGCTTTTACGTAGCACTCGCCCAACAAGAGAGTCAACTGCAAGTTTTTAGCCTGGTCCACCGTCACCGCATTATAAGCTCGAGGCACTAGTGCCATGAAGCTGTGTAAAATCGGGCTTTCTTCGCCAGTCAAAGCGGCGATAGCCTTATAATTCAGTTGTAATACAAGCAAACCGGGAACTAGTGACGGAAGAACCGAAACCAACGCACTGTTATCGTCAAACAACTCCATTGATTTTAGCTGCAAAAAAACCCATACAAGTGAATTATATCGGCAAATCGTTCAATACACAAACTATATACCTCCTTACAACAACAACTAACAGTCAGCTTCTGGTCACAGAATACACACACCCGTATACGTACACGTTAGGTCGACAAAAGGTGGTAAAAATTTCCCCTGGTGCAAAAGACGAATAAATTATTGTGGTAGCCGCTTTTGTGGTGAAAAAATTACGCAGTAAACATACAGTAACTTCCAAAAGTATAAAACATACAGCATTGCAGCATTCATAATATTTCATCATGGACTGGATACTTGAGTTGCCCCAGCCGTTACAGACGAAGTTACAAGTGTTGATTTCAAGAAACCCCGGTTCGGAACTGATTATCTCGGAGCTTCACAACCATCTAGTTGGAGGTGCAGATGGTGAACATAAACGCAGAAAAGTTGAGGAAGACGCCCCAGCACCAACGGTGGAGTTGAATGGATCGCCAATAGTTGATATTGACCATGCAATTGAACCACAAACGGTGATTTTTGAGATCCAGCTGGTTAGTTTCCAGTCACCATTTAGGAAGAAGTTGAACTTGACGTTTCATTTGATAGAAAAACAAAAGACTCCAATACCGGTGTTGAGTATTGTCAACCCTACAACCAATGTTCCTGAGCTTTCGTTGATCAATTTGGCGTCATCGATTAAATTGTGTATACTATTGCCTATTCTAAACAACTCTACAAACTTCAAGAAGAAGATGATTGTGAATATTTGTTTCTGGTTGGACGATAGTTTGCAGTCTGACCCCATCATTTGCCAGATCAATCTAGACCTCATCAAAAAGACGCTTGTAAAGTTAGGCAAATTGCCAGCAAATATAGATACTCAGTTCCCCAACCATGTGGACGAGGCAAATTCTTTGGATTTAAACCCAATCCAGGAAACCATCATCGATTATTTCACGAGACAGTTCAAATTGTGTGGAATTAATCTTATAAATTACTTGCCTGGCTCCACTGTTTTCAAAAATAAGTATACTTTGAACACAGATAATGCCATTGCTGTCACAAGACAAGATAATTCGACTCTTATAATATGTGAGGCTTACAAGGGCTCCAAGGAAGGATGTCTTTTATTTTTGTCGCAAAATGATGTCAACCCAGCATACTTGATATTTGCGTTCAAGAAGCCAATATTGGTTTTCGAGGTATCACAAATTGTCACAGCAAGTTACTCAAACATCACCAGACTCACATTTTCATTGAATTTGACCCTCAAAAACGAAACCAAACCGATAGAGTTTTCCATGATTGACCAGAAGTTTTTCAGTATTGTTGATGAATTCATGAAATCTAACGAGATTCCTGATGAGAGTTTTGCGGAAGAGTTACGAGAAAAACAGGAAAAACCTGACACCAAGACTCAAGCTGGCACAACAGCCCCACCTGATGGAACAGCACAATTGATGGGGAAAGCGAACGGAGAGTTGGATAGCGAAGACGAAGATGATGACGATTTCAACGAAAACAACATCGAGGAAGACAGTGAAGCAGCAGAAGAATTTGATAGTGACGTTGAAAACACCGACGATGAAGGAGTCCATCAGAAGGCTGCAGAGGAGGAGGATGTAGAATAAGACCGATTAAAAAGTACCCTAGGCTACACAACAATTCGGTTTATATTTTTCAAATAATGTATTCTATGGTAATAGTAGCAACCTGACTATTAACACAATTTATATAAATCAAATGAATGATTTTATGCATATCATCAGTACATAAATAATCTAAGTTATAACGATGGATGACTTAAATTCCAGTATTCCGCTTCGAAAGTAATTTACAAGTCACCACCAGCGACACAAGGAAACCAATGGTACAAAGGAGCACAACGGAAAAAGAAAACTAAAGCAAATTACCCACTATTAGTTTACTTGTAAGGAGCACCATGGGTATCCATAAATTTGAAGAAAACAGATCTCTTATCACCAGTACTTCTGTGGTCAGGTTCGTTTTCAAATTCGTGGAAAATAGCCTTTTGAGCTCTTTGTTCTCTCAACACTGCTAATCTTCTTTGTAACAATTGCTTGTTGCCTTCAACATAGTGGTCAACCACAAGGTAACCACCAACAAATGCACCAGAACTCAAGGCATATCCAAATAATCTATCGAATCCTTTCTCGTAATTTTTGCCAATTAATGTCACTTGGAACCTTCTGGCCAAGGCTCCCATCAATGTACTCAACAATAATCCAGCAGCAGTTGGCATGGTGTGTTGTGTTTCTACTTGGTGTCGTTTAGTTATCAGTATTAGTTGAAGGTTTTTTCATTGGTGGAAAATCTTGCTCGCGTCCTGTATGTGGTGTCTGGGTGTCTGGGTGTCTGTGGTAGCGCGGTGGCTACCATGGGTAGATTGTGGGAGTTATGACAGTTGTGAAGTGGGTGAGCGAAGGGTGGTGATGGTGCGAGGTAGTTGAGTGATGCAATATTATCTGTGTATGTAAACCCTAGACAATTGTTTTGGTTTGTTTGCTTGTTTGATTAAATGACCCAAAAAATCAAAGAGTGTATGTCTTTTAGGCTACTAATCATTTTTTCATCTGCAACAAATCAGAAGATGCAATCACTCAAGAGAGACTAAATACGATCTCAAGTATATTCTCCTGTGATGATTCTATTGACTCGGTATTGAAAATGGATGGACCTTGAAGAATTGGACCTTGAGAGAGCCTTGTTGGGAACTTTTTTCGCAGCCAATGCAAAAAATGTTTACCTCAAGAATATGCAGCCAGCTAATTGGGAAGATATTCAATAGTTCAATCATGTACATTGTAACATAACTGAATCATATCCTGTAACATGGCAGAACTGTGTAATTTCTTACATTTCGGTGGTACTTTATATGTCAGTTTTTGGCCTTGTATGGGTTATTTAACTGAATCGGAGTTTTGCGTACTGAGGAAAAATATGTTGCATGTTAAGGGCTCTACAAAAGCAAGTGATTCATAGTGGTATATAGCACTAAGAGGCTGAAAAAAAATTATATTGTTTATTGTAAATTTCAATTGTATTATAAGATTTAGTTACCAATTTTTGTGCTTTTGTGCAAATTGTGCAAGAAGGCGACTAAAGTAGAAACTAAAAAGAATTACATGTTCACAAATCCAAATGATATAAACAACAATCAAATGCGAAGTACCTTAAACACTCCACCGAAAACGTCCACATTAGTCCAGTTCTGACTTCTTTATCTGCTCACGTGAGGCAAGATGATTCATCAAAGGACAAAGTGTGGAGGAAGCCGCTAAGCGAGAAAATTATTGCCAAAACGTAGAAAGACTCCACCAACGTAATTTGAGCAGCAATGACAATAAACTTCTTCAAAGGGCATCCTACCAAGCGGTTGTTTCCAGCTAAAGTAATTGCTGAAAGCTATACAAAAGTTTTATCGAGATCTTACGATGAGTACGAGAATGATGTTGATAATCAGCACCCATTGGCATATGGTACCGATCCGGGAAACTTGCTGGTGAGAAAGTCTATAGGCAAATGGAATAGCGACTTTTACAGTCGTCCAGTAGATCCAGATTCAATCAATTTGACTGCGGGAGCTTCGTATGGTATTGCCAACATTTTAAGTGCTTGCACCAGTCATGATATCACTAAACAAGCGTTTATTGTTACCCCTACGTACTTTTTGATTAACGGAGCATTTATTGATGCCGGGTTTGAAGGAAAATTAACGGCGATTGATGAATGCGAAAATAGCCCAAACTCTACTAGTAAATACGACATTGATTTAGAATACCTTGAATCAAAATTGATTCACTTCTCAAAGGATATACCACCAAATGACCCTAGTGTGGTGGATGATCCAGAACGGGGCAAGTGGAAGTTGTATCGATTTGTCATCTACATTGTCCCCACCTTCAGTAATCCGGGAGGAATGCTGTACTCTGTTGAAACTAGAACCAAGTTGATCGAATTAGCAAGGAAATATGATATGCTAATTGTCTCTGATGATGTCTACGATATGTTGAATTACGGTACAGTTTCAAAACCAATCCCAAAATTAATTCATTTGGATATTGATTCCAACCCTACGCCGTACGGTAACGTTATAAGTAATTGTACGTTCTCAAAAATCATTGCTCCAGGTTTGAGACTGGGATGGCAAGAGACGGTGAATAAGTCGTTAGCATTACAATTATCCTCAACCGGAGCCAATAGATCGGGAGGAACTCCCGGCCAATTAGCATCTTTTGTGGTACAAGATCTTATTGATACAGGTGAAATAGACACCATTATAGCCAATTTCAAATCCACTTACAAGGCCCGGAGTGATGCATTGGTAAAAGCCGCAAGAGAAAATTTACCAGCATCCACCAAAATCCATGGTGGTGACGGCGGTTACTTCTTTTGGATTACTATTCCAGGAGATATAGACCATGATCAAGTTGTTGAACAATTGTCCAAACAGGGCGTCATCTTGGCCAGTGGTAAACACTTTGAAGTCCTGGGTGATGAGAGATTTTGGGGAAAAAATTGTGTGAGATTGTGCGTCAGTTACTTGGAGACTGCCGACATTATTGCCGGTATAGAAAAATGGGGCCAGGTTTTGAAGCAAACCTATCCTCAGTTATACACTTAGACAGAGACTATATAGAAATTGACGTCAAGTACATTAACGACTCACGGATTCTACAGTAAAAACATGCAAACTGAGAAACTCATTTTCCTGTCCTAATTAGTTAATATTGGTTCTATGAGAATTAAGTCTTATTTTATACTAGATTAATATTTCAGCGTAGATCTTGGTGTAACATTTTATTTTCTCATGTATTTTCGAAAAAGGCGATGTTTTATCATCAGTATATTAAATCTAAAGTATATGGCTCAAAATGAACATACATTAAGTTTTATAATTCGAACAGATTTGGTGATTCTTGTCCCCAGTGAAAATTTTCGTCTTTATAGTAAATCAAACGTTACCCGGATAACCACACCAAATTAGGACTAACACATCTTTATCCTTGATAAGACATTTGATATCTCTAGCCATAGTAGAACATTGGAGACACATCCAACTACTTTAAATAGATTTTCTTTCTACATTATACAAGTAACCAATACTTATTCTTATTGCAATTTGTGAGCACACTTCACATGTCAATTGCACATTTTGAGCCCTAGAATCTGAAAAATCAGAACCTATTCCATCCTAATACACACAAGATAATCTAACGCAATAACTAAATTTAGTACAAGTAGATTTTAAATTTATACTGCCCTTGTGCTTGTGACCCGATAAAAATGAGCTACCAATATGATACTTAATTCTCTCATGTATGTACTGTAAATGCCAATTACTGCTCAATTACGAGTACTCCTCAACTATTGATATAACTTCTTGGCCCTTTGTCTTGCAGTGTTCAATTTATTTGTTGTGGTATCCATCTGTTCCAGGAAATCATCCAAGATTGCGTTTTGTTCTTCAACTTCATCATTGATCATTTGCCCGATTTGGCGTTGTTTTGCAATTAAATGTCGTAATTGTTCTATCTCTTGATCCTGACTTTTATGAATTTGGACTTGTTGCTGAAGTAATTCTTTATTCGTTAATGAGATAGTATCTTCTGTCTCTTTCACATCTCCAAATACACGCTTCGATGTCTTCTTAAATACCAGCTGGTCTATATTATTATTTAACAAAGTTTCAATTTCTTTCAGGGCATCTTTAAGTAACACTTGACGCCTCTCGAGCTCAGATTTCGAGATTTTCTGTGAAATTCGTGTGAGCGAAACTTGCAAATTTTCAATTCCAGGCTGTAGAAGCGTGCTTACCTTGTTTCGTACAATTACTTTATCCTGGCTGGCCAGGGCATCGCCAATTTGCAGTTTCAATGACCGATACACTTCCATCCATGACGACTCATCAATTGATTCTGGATTGACAGATAAAACACTCGAGCCTGCGCGAGACAGATGCTTATCAAACTTCACATTTGGTGGCACCTCCAAAAACCGCTTGAGCACCGCACTGTTCAGAAACTCAGGATCCTTGACCAAACTATTCAAAAACTTCGCGAGTTCGCGTTTCCGCTCGTCAATAGTCTCCCCTGTTCTCTTGAACCACCTTTTCCCTGGTAATTGGTACGGTAAATCGCCTACACCTACACCCAGATTGGCCGCTAGTTGGCTGGCCATTTGCTCAAATTCATTGTATCTTCGATTTATACGGAACGATCGCAACGGCAACTCCACTTGGATCTGATAGTATGTGATTCCATCTGTAATCACCGTATCACGGATCGTTATTATGTCGCTCATGCTTTTAGTTTACTGATTGCTTGTACTTATCATAGAAGAAAACAAGTGCATGAGAACTCTCATCACGTGGATTTCTTTAATTTAAGATGTAGCTATTTTTTACCAGGACAACTGTTGTTTTTAATGGTAACAGACGGTTTCAAACTGGAAGTGTGTGGTATCACCATGAAATGGTCATTGGTCAAATTGACGGTAGAAAAGTAATATGTGAGGAGGAATGGTGAACCTACCACTCTCTCACCATTATAGACAAACACAACGAAAAGCTCTCCGCCGACAAAACCGATCCAGCACCTGTGTCACGCAGCACAACAGCTCCGCCAAACTTCAGTAGTTTCCTAAGAAGCTTTAAACTGAAATTCTAAATAGTGGTGATATTTGTCTGCGCTACCATGTATACCTAGAATGACATAGTTCCTCAAGAACCAGGAGGGTAAGAGTTGGGCTTCTTTAGAGAAACAAATGGGCAATGTCTACATACAATTCGACGTCTGAGAATAGTAGAGGAAACGACCAGCAGCCCAAGGGACCGCCAAAGATTCGGCAGGTGCAGCCAATTCCAATTTCTGAAGAAGAAATGGAACAGCAACCATTGATCCTGCAAGAGTACTTAGACCCTGGGGACCCTCGAGTGTCGCCACTCAACTTGAAGTATATACGATGGATGAGGTTTGCAATGGTAGTGTTTCTTATTGTGAACGTTGCTCTTTTTGTGGTATTTTTGATAAGCGACTTCATTAATATTCCTGGATTTTACAACCGTGGAAGATCGTTTTTGGAATTGAATTTGTTATTAATCAGCTCACTTGCAAATTTGATATCAATTTGGTGTTTTGATGTTCCTGCAAGGTTTGAACGAACTATTGGATACGTTACTGCAGGTCTTTTAGTAATTGATGGAATTATAATCTTTCTTGTGTCCAATTTGAAACATCAATTTGGCACGGTGGGAGGATTTGTTTTAATATGGACTTGTATAAATATCGTTTTTGAAAGTGTTGCAAATTATTATGTCGAGCAAGGAAGAAACTATCAGGAAATTAGGTTAAGTGGGAGAATTGAAACTAGACGGACATTAACAGAAATTATCATTATGTTCGGAAAATCTTGCTTTAAAATTGTATTACTCTTGCTTGTATGGAACATATCCCTTACCGTGTGGATATCTGCATTCGACAGTCACGAAGGGCCTTGGGGAGAGTTGATTGGTGTTGCTGATGACAAATTTAAGATTCATTTGGCTTGCTATGGAAATGTAACAAACGACCAAGTTGGTGATAGGCTGGCACAACCAATTGTTTTAGTCGAAGGTGGCCAATTGACCTCATCTGAAGTATTTCAAGAGTGGGTTGAGGAATTATACCACCTTAATAAAATCGATCGTTATTGTATTTGGGACAGACCAGGGTATGGATGGAGTGACAGTGCCCCATCTCCAATTTCAATTGGTATGATTTCAGAATATTTGATAGAAGCACTTGACAAAAAAGGAATTACGGGACCATTTTCCCTAGTAGGATTCGATATCGGTGGATTATATTCGAGAATGTTCGCATCCAAGCGACCAGAACTGGTACATTCATTATTATTGGTTGATAGTTGGCACGAAGACCTATTGAAAACAAACCCGTTTTCTGGAACAAACAGAAAAAAGGAGTCAACTCGAGTTTTTAGGAACAGTTTGGAATTGATGAACATAAGAACCGGTCTCAAATTGTGG
The DNA here is from genome assembly GCA_030560805.1 of Suzukiozyma palmioleophila. Classification (NCBI taxonomy): domain Eukaryota; kingdom Fungi; phylum Ascomycota; class Pichiomycetes; order Serinales; family Debaryomycetaceae; genus Suzukiozyma; species Suzukiozyma palmioleophila. The sequence continues at coordinate 780,911 of JAKTVY010000003.1, forward strand.
ATCAAAGGGTTGGTATCGCCTTTCGGATTGTATCCAAATCTACATTTATTATTCCATCCCTACAAGTACTCGTCAAAGTCTAGAATTTTTGGTCGGGACATGCGTTGGAGTCCCAAATATTTAAGAGCTCGTTTACAAGAGCAAATCACTAGTTCATTTATTTCTTATTATGAAATTGAGTCTTCCAATTTACACGACTTGCCAATGAGCGTTATTTCTTCAGATTTCATGATTAAACAATCATTAAATTGGGGCAAATGGCAACGTGAAATTAGTAAACTCAGCAGTAATACTATTGAATGGGTGATTGCGGAAAACTCCAGTCACTTTATTTGGCAGAGTGCCAGAGGGAAAGAACAATTGCAGCAATTATTGGTTCGGTTGGTTGTTGAATCAGGGTTTTAGACTTACGATAATGAGGCGGAACGAAACAAGAATAATAGAGACTTGATGAACAATGGAAGTTTGGTCTAGCCAGTTACAACTGTTTTGTATTGGACGTATTTTAGACTTAGTTTTACAGATTTACATGATTTTAAACAAAACAAGTTCTTCTTGATAAAGCAATGAGAGTGTACTCAACAATAGAGATATTGACATCAAAGTAACTAGTTGAAATTAATATGGAACTGTTGAACATGAAATGAAATGACATTGATTCCAAGTGAAAGAGATCAAGTTACTCGCCCAAATATGGTGTTACCCTTTCTGAAGCACCCAGCAATACATGCGCAATCTTGAAGGAATGAATTCTCAGACAATGATTTGTCTAATCTTAAAGCATTGGTTTGCAATTGAAATACAAGTTATATAGGAAAATCGATTTTTGAAATTAAGCTTGAGATAGGGAATTTCATATCCACCACAGGTAAATTTAGTAACCTGATGAAGAAAATGGAAGTTGGCATTGGACCCTAAAAATGGAAACTTAATGCTTTGACTAAATGTAAGATTACTTGAAAAAGAGTGTAGATACATACATGTATCTATAACTCAATGCTAACACTTACAACAGTTTACTTAAGCCGGAAATATCTGAATTCATAATCAAACTAATGATTAAAAATCCATTCAAAATACACACAAACAAAAATTGAAATCCAAACAACGTATCAGGCCAGTGAAAAGTCATTGGACTAGTATTCAAGGTCTGTATTAATTTATTCTTTTGCTTGCAGACTGTAATCTTCTTGCAAAGTGAAGCAATTCAAATTGTGATGCGAATCACACCAAGCCTTCTTAATTAAACTGTTTACTTTAAAAACTAATAAATTTATATCTATACAAAAGTGTAAAAAATATTTCAAAAAAATATGCCGAAATCTTAAATTACCAAAAGGGCTTATAAATAGCCGAAATCTTAAATTAGCCAAAACTTTAATATAACCGAAACTTGAAATGAACCGAAAATAAAATCAACCGAAAATGCATATGGAATCATATAGATATCTTAAACAAGTAAGAATGTTATTAAAGAAAGTGCTGCAGTGATGATGATCGAATTTGCGTTAACTGAAGTACCACTGTTTTCTACTGCAGAACTAACAACAGCTGATGGAACAATGGATGCAGTAGTTGTTGCTTTAGCTGTTGTATAAACAGGTGTGGATGCCACAGTTGGAGCAACTGTGGATTCTTCGAGTGGTAAACTTGTTGTAAAGATAGTGCCAGCATTGTTTGTTGCAACGATAACAGCACAACTTGTGGTAACAATTGTGTTTTCGGTGTTCGTGGTGTAGGTAGTAGTGTATGCCGAAGCGAGGTTTGAAACTACCGTGGTCTTGCCAATAACAGATGTACTAGTATATATGGACCCTGCGCTGTTAGTCGAAACAACGACAACAGCACTTGTAGCACATTCAATACCTTCAGTTATGGTATCAACAATGGTAGTAGTATGTACGGTCAACTTAGCAGAAACAGTTTCGGTGACAATAACAGAAGTTGCAGAGCATGGTTCACCATTACTGTCAGTAGACACAACAACACTACATGGCACTGTTACTGTTTCACCCACAGTATCAGTTGTAACAACAGTGGTTACATAAGTAGAACATACTGGACAATGCTCAGCAGAAGTAGTGGTGTAAACTGAACCGTTAGAATCAGTAGTAACAATCACAACACCAGTGTCGGTTTCTGGGTTACCAGCAGAATCAGTAGTAGTGAAAGTAGTGGTGTATTCAGTACAATCTGGACAGTCACTACCAGAAACAACAGAAGTTGTGGTGTATTCAGAACCAGCAGAGTCGGTGGTAACAATCACAACACCAGTGTCAGTTTCTGGGTTACCAGCAGAATCAGTAGTAGTGAAAGTAGTGGTGTATTCAGTACAATCTGGACAGTCACTACCAGAAACAACAGAAGTGGTGGTGTATTCAGAACCATTGGAATCAGTAGTAACAATCACAACACCGGTATCAGTTTCTGGGTTACCAGCAGAGTCGGTGGTAGTGAAAGTAGTGGTGTAAGATGTTAAGTCAGTTCCAGAAACAACAGAAGTGGTGGTGTATTCAGAACCAGCAGAGTCGGTGGTAACAATCACAACACCAGTGTCAGTTTCTGGGTTACCAGCAGAATCAGTAGTAGTGAAAGTAGTGGTGTATTCAGTACAATCTGGACAGTCACTACCAGAAACAACAGAAGTGGTGGTGTATTCAGAACCATTGGAATCAGTAGTAACAATCACAACACC
>JAKTVY010000003.1:783616-800085 GCA_030560805.1 Suzukiozyma palmioleophila
GTAGTGAAAGTAGTGGTGTATTCAGTACAATCTGGACAGTCACTACCAGAAACAACAGAAGTGGTGGTGTATTCAGAACCATTGGAATCAGTAGTAACAATCACAACACCAGTGTCAGTTTCTGGGTTACCAGCAGAATCAGTAGTAGTGAAAGTAGTGGTGTATTCAGTACAATCTGGACAGTCACTACCAGAAACAACAGAAGTGGTGGTGTATTCAGAACCATTGGAATCAGTAGTAACAATCACAACACCAGTGTCAGTTTCTGGGTTACCAGCAGAATCAGTAGTAGTGAAAGTAGTGGTGTATTCAGTACAATCTGGACAGTCACTACCAGAAACAACAGAAGTGGTGGTGTATTCAGAACCATTGGAATCAGTAGTAACAATCACAACACCAGTGTCAGTTTCTGGGTTACCAGCAGAGTCGGTGGTAGTGAAAGTAGTGGTGTAAGATGTTAAGTCAGTTCCAGAAACAACAGAAGTGGTCGTGTATTCAGAACCAGCAGAGTCGGTGGTAACAATCACAACACCAGTGTCAGTTTCTGGGTTACCAGCAGAATCAGTAGTAGTGAAAGTAGTGGTGTATTCAGTACAATCTGGACAGTCACTACCAGAAACAACAGAAGTGGTGGTGTATTCAGAACCATTGGAATCAGTAGTAACAATCACAACACCAGTGTCAGTTTCTGGGTTACCAGCAGAATCAGTAGTAGTGAAAGTAGTGGTGTATTCAGTACAATCTGGACAGTCACTACCAGAAACAACAGAAGTGGTGGTGTATTCAGAACCATTGGAATCAGTAGTAACAATCACAACACCGGTATCAGTTTCTGGGTTACCAGCAGAGTCAGTGGTAGTGAAAGTAGTGGTGTAGGATGTTAAGTCTGAATCAGTTGGTGTAGAGGAACTAGCAGCAGCAGACGAGCTTGGGGCTGCTGATGAACTTAGGGCAGCTGACGAACTAGCAGCAGCTGATGAGCTTGGTGCAGCAGACGAGCTTGGGCCAGCTGATGAACTAGCAGTAGCTGATGAACTTGGTGCAGCAGACGAGCTTTGGGCAGCTGATGAACTTGGGGCAGCAGACGAGCTTGGTGCAACAGACGAACTTGGGGCAGCTGATGAACTTGGTGCAACAGACGAACTAGCAGCAGCTGATGAGCTTGGGGCAGCAGACGAGCTTGGGGCAGCTGATGAACTTGGGCTAGCAGACGAGCTTGCAATTGTTGAGGAGGATGTTGGTGGGGGAGCGACAGGAATCATTTCACAGGCGTGACAGTTGGATGGAGCCGGATTTGGAGGAGGAGCATTGTATACAATGGCATTATTTAATGGAGCCGAAAGTCCAGGAAATATGTGTGAAACAATATCGAAGTCAGCGGTATTATAACCGAGCCCAATATTAAATTTTTGTGGAAGAGTATTGAAAGGACCACCGTAGATAGTCAACATTCCTGTAGTACTGTCATATTTCCAACTTAAAATGGGAGTGTTGATCCCAATAAAATTACCATTACCAAATCCTGCAATCGTGTATGGTTGTACAGCAGTCACAGTTGATGTTAATAATTCGGAATCTGGAGATTCCATGTAGATAACTTGGTCCGTATCGATGGAAGCCAGGGGTGTATCTAAAATAACTGTTGAAGAAGCAAGAATATGAATACAACCATTACCAGCAATTTTACTTGTTTGATGGTAGATTTCATTGTAGAAACAAATGTCCCCATTGTTGGTGATACTACTCAAGACTCCTAGACCACCCCCTAAAACGACAGTCCCAGTTGATTTTGTGTTTTGGTAGAATGTCATCAAACCTTCGTTATCAAAGTTAGAAGATGCGATTGCCATGTAGGGTGTTCCAACGGATCCATCTCCACCCATGAAAATTTGACCGTTGTTTGTAAAATACAAACCGATGATATTATAGTTTGGCGCAGTTAATGATTGCACAGAGTTTAAGGAGATTATACCATCATTTGTTACACTATTGATTACTCCTAGAAGAGTAACAGACAATCCAACCAAATTACTATTCGAAGAAATATATAATCCACCACCTTCTCCAACGTTAATTGAACCTGTAAAGGCGGAGATTGCATTATTCCAAATTGAGTAATATACGTTTGGGTCAATAGTAATTTGACCAATTCCCAAATTGATAGTACCAGACACAACTGTATCTTCGGTTATTTCAACAGCTGCAACTGCTGAAATAACCAGGACTATACCTAACAACAAATTTTTGATCAACATTTAGGAAACCTTTCCAAAGCTTCGTTAATCAAAAGATTTTTGTACCGTAGAGAAATATAGAAAAAAAGGGTTCAGTTTGCCGCTTTAAATACATCGATCTGTGTCCGGTGATTTTCCAAAGACTAGCTGAGTGGTTGTGTAGTGTACTTCAACGCCCACAACGATTATTTGGTAAGGCATAGCTGCGGTTAGTCTCCCAATCGTTTTCACTGTAGGGCGGAAATTTTGCAGCCAATTTTAACATAAAATAATTGCCGTTGCATAAAAAATAACTTAAAACAGGCTAATTTAATGGAAACTAAAGCTCAGACGTTAGTGGACACCAACATCCAACATTCGTTTCTCTTAAATTGACTCAACCGTACGAACTAGAATTTTACCCAGAATGGGGAGGATGATCCTGAAAAGATTCAACACAATGCCTCCTGGCATTGAAGAAATTCTAATCAAGATACAACATGCGTTTAATAATGGTCTTAATGAAATGAAAAGATTAAAATATTTTAAACCTAAAAATATGCAAGAGCCGTCATCTCTCGGGTTGTTAGCGTTGGAAAATAATTAATACCACTTGCTTTTGTGAACGGAAGTAGTTTTCTATTCGTTGTATGTAGGACATTTCTGTTGATATACGGAAAACCAACTTCAATTTCATGCACAGAATGTCTTGTGCAGATTGTATGCGGTTTAACCGAGCGTGTGATTTGACAACTTAAATAACGCAAAATAAGGCAGGTAGGGACAGGTGCAGAAATAGAAGCCCATGTCCAGTGTAAGTGATGACGTGAAATGCGTGAATGGTTTACGAATTGAGAAAATTCTGTCAAACGGTTTTCCATCAAATTGCAAATTCAATCACTCCTTAATCATTTTTGTCTCCCTACTTTTGGTAAACAATATAATGCATTAGTGTGAATTTTAAACTACAAACTAAAAACTTTGTCGTTGGAAAGTTTAAGTCGGATTATATGGTTATTGCAAGAGTGATTTTTTTCATTCCTTCCGGTAGACCAAGGTGACATTCTATTTAATTATCTTGAATCAAATTTGTCAATGTGAAAACCGGTGTGAATGGTGGGGTTTATTCAAGTCGTGGGTATACATGCGAAAATAACTGATAGTTTACTAACCCGGATTTTATTGAATCCATTGCAATTGATTCTCGCGATTATTTTTAATGTCTCAATATATCAACGCAAATATTTGATCCGATTACACACACTTCAGGAAGTATCTCTTCAACTTGATTAGCCCTGAATGAGATAATTCAATAACCCTACAAGTCGGTACATACACTGGAACAGAAAGCGAAAGATTTCCGTTTTAGCTATTGCGATCGAACCACTTTATTGGAATCCATATATTCAATTTTATTTTCGTATTGGACTCCGAATTTGGACATTGCTATCATAGTACAATAAACATACTTCAAACCCTTTCTTTTGGGTTCAGTTAAATCCTGTGGGGCACATCGTATATTTTGCCAAAATAATCTCCACATGTTTACAAAGAATTGACTGCACATTTTTCTTCAATTGTGTTTCACGTGCTTGCTCTACAACAACGTCTTACAAGTATTTTCCATAATCCTGATATTTAGGAAATTGTTCTTAATAAGGAGGGTTTCTTCAACAGAAGCGGTTCAGACTGAATGTTGAATTATATGATGTAGTTTTAAACTCAATGCTAGAAGAAATGGTCTATAGAGTGCTTTTGTAGCATTTTATTTGAGATTTAACTACGGATGGAAGTCTTGCAGCATGTATGAATATTTCACTGAGAATTGTTAAATGAAAATTCCATGGATCTAAATAGTAAAAAAAATTATTAGATAAATACTCTAGGATCCCAAGGAAAACAAAGCTACTTCAAGCAGCTGAATTATACTTAAATGGAAACCTAATCATAATATGAACCCTACTCCACTCTCCTCTTCATGAACTACATCCAAGCTTATACGTTCCAATCTATGGCAGTTTTTATTGGACATACGCAATAATAATGAGAACAAATTGCGATCTTTGTTTCCATGTAGGATGATAAGATGCAAAATATACTCGTAATTATCCAAAGGCGGTGCATGAATGAATCCCTGCATATTCACAGTGTTAACTAGAATAACCATATCAAAACAAATTTCGACAGAATTGTATTAAGTTTGACTGCAATTGTAGATTTGCTCTTCCGTCTTGGAAAAATTCATTAGATTTACAAGGGTCCTACCCCGCTAAAAAGAATTGGAATAGTTCAATCCTAATTTTCGTTTCGAAAAGGTGTAAATATTAAGATTCAGCCTACAGATCGGCATTTCGTCTAGTTTCTAGATCGGGCACGAAATATCCTCACAGTGGAGTCTTATACGTGTGGCTCCATCTATACGCCTGCGATAACATCTAAGAAACGTATTCTCTATATTTGGTGAAAGTGCGCATATAAAGGCAGTATTCTGCATCCCGTAAATAATAAGCAGGAATTAGACTAACGTCGCTTACAAATTTAGCGTCTGCACATATTGGAAAATAATCTTCTATTCCCTTCTACAAGTCTAGAAAATGAAACATTCATACCACCCATTAACTTCAATGTTGTCCTATTAACATTCAGACATGTGAACACATCAGTGTCAATTGTGTCACTACTTAAGTATTTGCTGTCTTGCTAAATTGTACTTCTAACCTAAGACTATCCGAAGGTAAACGTATTTCTACCCGTTTTGTGAAATTCATGCAAAGTGGTATCATTTGGTGTGTTAGAATTTTTTGGCTCATTAAACAAAACCATTTTGAATGATTAACTGCGCGTCCCGCATATTTGGAAAATACGAGGTTATAAAGTTCAATTTCAGAACTATTTTTCTCGTAACGAACCATTGAGTTTCACATGTTGCAGTGAAAATAATTACTTTATACCTTCAGAATTTCAAACATTGCTACACAAACGAATTACTTGGAATGATGACTTTGGTGGTCTCAAAGGGACTTTGGGCCCTTAATATTAGTGTTTGAAGAATCCAAGATGACTGAATGGCTACTACATTGTCAAAGATAACTAATTTATTTCATCCACACTAACATCTTCAATCCAATCCTTTGAACGTTAACTCAACTAATGTTTCGAATTGGCTAATTTGTTTTTATTGTAGTTGATTACGTTTGGTACCAACTTATGTCAATAATCGTTCAGTTTTTCTTTAACTTTTAAATTGTAAAAAGCAAGAATATTCATTTTCATTATTGGCTTTTAAATCCATTACGTGAAACACTTGTATTACAAGAAATTAAAATTCAAAATCCTTTTTTGTTTCGTCATCAAGGTATTGATTTAAGTATCCACAACAACGAGGAGCCTCTGGTTGTCACCTAGTAAACACTTTTAGAGGAAATAGTACTCCATTACTTTTCATTCTACTAGTGTTTAAAGTAGAATAAATTATAGTGAAATCGTGTTATTCTTCTCTATTTTCAAGATATTGTAAAACTACGAATTATACTTTTAAATGTATTATGTTTACAATGATTTTTGATTATTTTGTCGCTGTGGTGATCACTATCTTAGATGATCAAGTTGTCCGTTTCAGCCATTAAATCGATAATTAGTTAAATGGTTCCATAGCAAAAAGTATAATTATCATTTCTTAATTATCATTAACCAACCCACATTAAATGAAAATTGAATCGACCTAAAGAAGTTTTGGGTTTAAATTAATTTCGTTCTGATCCCATGGAATTGAAAACTAAGAAAGCACCGTATAATTTTTACCGGTTTGTATAAGGACAGAAAATCCTACTTGACTTAGTTTTAAATCTTTTGCACAGATGTTCAAAGCTGAAAATACACTTGCTATTATTCCAAGTTTACATAGTTGATTTAAAGTTAGGAGAAATTTGAAAATCTACTTGGTTTGTTATTCCATTGGCGTGCATCATTTTCATTTTCCTGAAACTAAGAAACAAGCTTTTGCATCCAAATGTTTTAAATAAACAATTAGGGAAAGGTATGCCGTCAAAATATTTGATATAAAAGACACAATAGCTTCATTTGAGAATCAAAATTAACAGACAATACAGAATCATGATCCCTTGGATCAATTTTCCAGACACTTTGACACCATCTGAAATAATAGCCCTTGATAAAAGAATGAATTCTTATATCAACCTTGATGGGTATTGTAGTAATATAAAGTAAGTCTGACTATTAAGGTTTAACCATTAACGTCGAAATTTAACATAGCTTAATGAAAGCATTAAGGTATTGCAAGCAAGATTGCTAAATGGGATATAAGCAATGTATCAAACCAAAAACGTTCAAAAAGAGAAATGTAGCAGTTTGCGACATCTCAGTGTTTTGAAAGTAAATCTAATTAATATCAGAAAGTTAATACATTATGAAGCAATAACAATCCGTGATAAAGCTTTGTTTAGTAGTCATTTTTGTAGTATTTACAAAAAATAATTAAAATCTTCTTTGTTTGGTCCTAATTCTAACTTTTTGAAATTCATTATTCATTATTTAATATTCGATTGATTCAGCTCTTAAGACGAAAGCATAACAAAAATGGTAAACTACCTTTCTCCGTTTTTCTTCTCCATTGGATCTTTTTTTTTTTAACTGTTAATTGGAAATATTGGTTGAACTAACTTTGAACTATGTTTAATAATTTAGTTTCGCAAACTAAACTTGTTGTTCAATGTAGTTTCTAAAGCTAACAACTCTATAGTGACTTTAACTTTGCGAAATTGGAATAATTCACAAAAGGATCACTAAACCATATAGTTCATGCTATTCGTGAATTCAATCCGTACACCTCGATATCTGTATTTCAGTTGGTTTTGAAACTACAATAGATTCCAACTGTTATGAGATCTCCAGTAATTTTGAAAACAAGAATCGCTATTGTGAGATGTATGCCTAATTGAATTATAAATGTCGGTGGTAAAGTAAATTGTTGAGTTTCACGAAACTAAATGTTGCTGGTATTTGAAGCTCCGAAGGCTCCAGTTGCTTCTAAAGGAAAAAGGAAACCTTCTATAAAACTTGTTTGAATTTTTCCAGACTGTTTCTGAGCAAATATGACAAGACTGTAATTCATTTGAAAAGTTGTCCTTGACAGTTTTACTTGCATTACCCAAATTTGTTCCCCATCCCCACTAGTAAGGCTCAGGTGGAGGTTCAGAGAATCTTCACTTATCTGATCATTAGATTGTAGACTTGGAGAGCAGACACTGTAGTAAATTTCGACCTTTATTTTTCAAAATATAAAATTGCTTTAAAAACTGCTTCCTTTGTATTCTTGTTCTCATGTAACAAATCATATTCCAATCTTAGACATTTCCTTCTTCGGGATCTTTTTGGATCATATTAGGATCATATTTGCTTCACTTTCAGATAAAATTCATTTCGTTTATAATTGCGGCATTATTAACCTTGTTCTATGATTTCGGACGTCATGCGTTAAAACAACAAGGAATTTGCTGCTTTGGGAATGGCTCAGTTTGAATTATTATTTTTGGAATCTAATCATTTGAGCCTCCTTATATTACTTAGTCTACAAAAATCTATTGAATCCGATTGGTCTGGGATATGAAAGCAATTTGTATGAGTGCCGTATTTTGTTTTATAGCCCAAGTAACAAGTCTATAACCTAGAGCTGTGGATTCGTATGTATCCATAGATCTCGAAAGTTTCATATTCTAGAGTTCAAGGGGCTAGCCAATCCCCTTTTCTTTGGTGTATACGAGAAAACGCCGTTTAAGCCATCTCAAATGTCAGTCAATTCCCCAGAGATAAATACTCTGCAACATATATTGCGACTCAAATTTAGTAGTTTGGATCTATGCACCTAGTACTCAAATTTACATTTTACAAGTATATCAGACAACATATTGAAGTAGCTTAACTGAGTACATTTGTTCAGCTGAAAACTTACACCATCGATAGAATGATGCTGGCGGTTGTTTATAGAAAAGAGTGTGCTACAAACTTTCGAAAAAAACGATATAAAGCAACTTGATCTCCACCATAGACGAAGCATTCTTGAACTTTCACTTCTTCAAGCCCCTAAACAAATTGAAAACCAATTGACATTTTAGTATATCGTTTGTTGTAGTATTTACCCAATAACTATCCAGATCAAAACATTAGCGTAGGGACACCTTGGACTACATAGACACCTTTAACCGAAAAAGAAAAGCATCGACACCGATTGTTTTTTTTATTATGCACATGAAACTTGAAATTCCTGGAAGTAGATAAGATAGTACTAATATACAAGAATTGCTAGAATATTATGGTATGAACAAAACACGTACCAGGGCCCCGCCAAAATAAGGACAGACAACACTCGAATCTATACAAGGAGTTGCATTGAGCAAGTGTATTGATAAAGGTATTTTGTCAGTATTTTTTGAGTCTTTACATCAACATGGAATTATAACCATTTGGTGGAGAATGTTCCTTGGAGGGTCAGTAGTGTAGTATAGAGGTCGTGGAAGATAGGCAAGTTTAGTTCAAAAAGTGCTGGTGAGAAAGTTATACAGGCATAATGTCGTGAGGGTTATTGACCCAAAAATCACGAATGCGACATTTACCAAAATCATCAAATTTAGTTGGTTTTGAAACATAGGCTACGTTAGTGGAGCTTTTCATACTATAGGCTGGTGATTTTGTTGTATCAACTTTATTCGTGGTATCAGGGTAATGTCGGATACTTCTCATACCAGACAAACTCTTTATTCCGCAAAGCCAGATACCAGGCGTCCAAGTTTTCCCCTAAATTTACTTTCTAACATTGGTAGTAGTTTGAGAGGGTTATATCACGACGAAATGTTGTCTAATAGTCCTACGATTGGAAATTTGGCCAAGTTCACAGATGACTTATCGTTGTCTCCGCATGCAAATGGCAACATGGATGGTCGTGGGGCCACAGTTGCTGTTTTGAGCCATAACTCTTCAAATGAACTGGCAATCCCCGTACAATCATCAAATGACAACTCTTTGTCGCAAATGTTTCATTATAACATCCCAGGAGCAATTCCGTTACATAGAAATGTTGTAGATGTCGATGATAATAAAGCCACCAACAAGGAATCTATGACTGAAGCATTACAAGATAGTGAAATTTTGCAAGATCCAGGCTCGCAAGATGATACAAATACAAACGCTTTGAACACCGGGGAAGACCAGAAATCAAACATTGGTCCTGTGGGTGACAACATTGAAAATGACTCTCAAACAGATGCTTTTGATCTATCGAGAAAAAATACTGTGATTGGAAGCACGCTACTTGCAAGTGCACATCAGAATGCTACATCACCAACAAATTCAAGCGGGGAGCAGCATCTCGATCAAGTACAGGATGTAAATCTTTCGAGACGTACAGTGATGGAAAGTACATCTAATGGTTCAGAGAATGCATCTAATGCTTTATCTCAAGAAAGTTCTAGGGTAAGTTCAAGCTCACGTCAACCTCCGACTAACGGGACTTCGTCATCAGGTGTAGATCGTGATGGTAGCGCATTGAATGATGATACAGACGTGGTTGGTAACGTAACAGTTGTTGAATCGGATTCCATAGATAACCTCGCTGGAATGGATAAAGATGGATTCTTTTCGGTCCGATTAACACCGTTAATCGATCATTCGTCATCATCATCTGGGCTCTATTTCAGCCCTATCATTCGGAAACTCAAACCTAGCGATAACATTGCCATTGGCAGATATACCGAAAAAAATAAGGCAGGGGCTCATGCACCACAAGGAAGTTCTGCACCAATCGTATTCAAATCAAAGGTTGTTAGTAGGACTCATGCATTATTCCAGTGTAACGAGAACGGTCAATGGTTTTTGAAAGACTGTAAATCATCATCTGGTACATTCTTAAACCATATAAGGCTATCACCAGCTTCGCAGGAATCAACTTTGATGCCAATAATTGATGGTGATATCATTCAATTGGGTATGGATTACCGTGGTGGTACAGAAGAAGTGTATCGTTGTGTGAAAATGAGATGCGAGTTTAACAAGAGTTGGCAGCGTAAGGTCAATCAATTCAATTTAGAAATTCATAAAAAAATTAAAAGCTTGCAGATTAATGACAACGTTGACGCATCGTCTACGAGAAATGTTTTGCCCGACGAATTAAGTGAATGTGCAATTTGCTTGATGAAAATTGAACCATGTCAAGCGTTGTTTATGAGTCCATGTTCGCATGCATGGCATTACAAATGCATTCGTCCTATAATCATTAAAAGCTACCCACAATTTTATTGTCCAAACTGTAGGACAATGTGTGATTTGGAGACTGACATTGAAGATGACTAATTTCAATACGTGTTTTTAATCAAGTGCAAATCTACACCTACATCGTTCACTAAACCAATGCCAAGGTTAGAGAATCTTCCACATATTTGCATTTGGCTTGGATATTTACTAATGCAGTACCACTTCTAAGGCAAATGTCGTGATGAATTATTGGAGTTAATGCTACAATACATGGATACTTCCTTCGTTTCAGTACTTCTCATTTAATGAATATTAGTGGTAAACTTACATCGTACTATTTTCATACAGATATTTGAATGCTCAATTCAACACTTGTCTGACGAAGCTGACAGAAAATTTCTATAGACATCATTAACACCATTGAAAATTTGGTTATATTCTGGTTCGCATTTAAAAGATGACAAGTCTATAGGATCTTCTGCCTTGGCGTTCAGTGACATGGAAAATGCATTTGCCATTTGAGTAAATGGTGATGGTATGCTATATGAGCCGTCACTCGAAGTATCATCTAATTCTGAAATATAGCCTGTTTTGGATGCAAATGATCTTGTTTTTATTATATTTTCGATTTTTTCATACATGTCAGTTGGTAGAGATATATCATTTTTCAATCTTGATATTAAACTGAAAATCGAACTCAAGTAGTTAAATCCAATCTCTTTAGTAGTATGCTCCTTTTTAAGCTCTAACGAATCAACTATTCCAGTAGCTAATTCAAGTAACTTTATACAAACACCAGGTCCGTTTGATTCAAATGCAAAAATTGATAGATGTCTAATATCCTGTAAAAAGTTTTTAGCAATTTCTATCGGGAAATCATAAGTTAAGCAATCAACAGTGTTATTCAATATTTGATTTTTTAACGAGATATGCCAAGTTAGTGATTCCATCCAGTACTTGCTTAAGATAATATTTAGTTTTTGAGTTTCGGGTAATGTTTCAGCAATGGAAATTCTAGAAAGCTGTAGCTGGATATCTGTGATCCACTGTTTCGAAGTGACGTCAAATACATCTTCGAATTTGAGTTTACAAATTTTTTCAAAAAATTGTTTGTCAGGGATGGCAAATACTTTTACCAATTCGGTAAACCCGGTAAGCAAATTGGAGTACTCTTCGTCGTTTAATGATGGGAATGGAATTGTCGACTCTAGAATTACAGGAACATTATCTTCAATACACATAAATCTTTCTGTCACCAATAACAAGTAGTATATCTTTCTAAACCTATGCGTTTCGGCAGACGACTTTTCTCTGTAGGTATGAACATTATGAAGACCCATAAGTTGTGCAAACGAAATCGATTCTCGCAAATATGTTATTGCACAATGAATACCACCTTTCAGGTTCACATAATACAGATATAGGAAAAACGACGTCAACAAACTCTCTGACGTAGCTTTCAAGCGATAATTTATGGTCTCTCTTGACTTAATACATTCATTTACGAAATCTGAAACCTTGATATCTTCAGGTAATTTCGCCAAATGGCTATTAGAGGTAATAAACACCACTTGGCTGAATATCGCAGCAGATATCGCACAAGCTAACGAATACGCAGAAACTGAGTCACTATTAGCATTATGCTCTGCATTTACCAAACGAGTTATAAGATCCGCAACAGAAACTACAGGCCATACTCCGTAGTACCAAGTTTGATAAATTTGCAAGTAAGGAAGCAACTTGTCAATAGGAATCATTGGGGTAAATTTGTTCGTAACAGTCATTTGGTTTAAAGCAACGATCAGGTTCCGAGTTTTCTCATGAATTTTCTTCGGACCACATTTCTTTCTCACTCGATTAAATGTGCAAGGAATGTCATGGTTTTTGCATCTAGAACAAGGTGTATTTAAATCACATTTAACCTTTCGAAATGAACAGGCGTCACAGGGCCGGGTATATTTCGATCTTGACGTACGGTGTTTCTTCTTTGCCGGATCCAAATCTGAATTTCCACTACTCTCTGTCGTAGACATATCCAGTTGGTTTCAAGATTATCGAACCTTTTGAACTGGTTTGATTTGAATTCCTTTAATTGAGATGAAGTCTGATTTAGTTTAGTCACTAAATACGACAAGCTATGTCAAAAAATTACGACATTAAGTTTTAACTGACAAAAGGTTAATAAAGTTGAGCACGCGACATTTTTCACTGACCACGACATATTTTGGTCCTGATTTTTGACTACTGGGGTCGCATTTTGGTACCAGAATTAACAACCTAGCAAACGCAATTTGTATTCTTGATAGCAGTGATTTGAGTATGACGCTGTGATGTTCAGCACATTTGATTTGAGTTCGTTTGATCAACTTTCGAATGTGAAGACAGTTAATACCTCCAGAATTGCCAGTGAAAGACGCCAATCCACTAGGTCTAAGACAGGCTGTACTACTTGTAGACAACGAAAGAAAAAATGTGATGAAACCCACCCTACATGCAACTATTGTCAGAAACGAGGCTTGTCGTGTGAGTGGGGCTATAAGAACTTTAGTTTATCAGCCATCAAGAAGAAGTTGAATGATGTACCCAGGCTGAAGTCGAAATTAAAACATCGCCTAGAATCTGGAGACCCATCATCTTTGGAGAGCGTTACGGATTTGAGTGAGATTATAAATGCTGAGGCTTTGTCTCATCAATTAGTGAAGTCTTCTTTGCCGCTTACTGATTCGCCTAGTCAACTCCTGGATGTGACCTATACTAAAAGTTTTCTGAATATGTCCCCAGTTGATGATTTCCTTAATGGAGACCTAAATGAAATCTTAAATTTCCCACTTTACACATGTCCCTCCTCGACGTTTAATGTTTATCTTGATGAAACTGGTCGCAAGTATTTAGATTATTTTGAAACTAAAGTAGCGCATTTGTTATCCATTAGTCCACATTCATCGAATTATTTTCTTAAAACATTTTTCACGTTGGCAGTGACAAATGAATGCTTACTGAATAGTTTAGCAGCGTGGGGTGCATTGTTTCACAAAGACGGTGATGTATCTATTGTCAATGATTATCTCCTTCGAGCGAAATCGTTTGTGCGACCACCATTGGTAAAGTACGACTATTTAGTTACATTGGCATATTACTTAGTTGCTCTAGGTATTCAAATATGCTCCGGTGATGTGAATAACTGGTACATTTATTTCAACAAGTGTGGTGAGTTGCTCCAAAAGTATGGTGGAGTCCTAAAATTTCTTAAAGACTTTGATTATTCGAATGACTCAAAATTTCTTATCGCCAATTTTCAAATTCATGATATCATGAGCTCGTCCACTCTTTCAAAAGGAACTATATGTTCTATGAATAATTATAACGATATTTTCAAGATCAACAAGTTATTAGAGCTAGATAATTATGGAATAGATCCTTATCAAGGTTGTATACAACCAATTTTTTTATTATTAGGAGAAATTATGAATGTGAACGTTGAGTTGCGGAAGGAATGGAAAACCATTTTTGATCAACTTGATAACATGGTTGATGTAAGTTTGCAAAGAATTAATATTTTCAAAAAGGTTGATGAAAAGTATTACGAATTGTTGAACAAAATTAATTTTTGTAAACCAATAGATTCCCAGCTCAATTTGTTGGACTCTGGTGAAGTCTACCGTCATTTGAAATTGTTTGAGTTACATCGGTTGACCTGTAAAATCTACTTGTTGCTTTACATTAAACAAACACAACCAATTTCAAGCGAGATTCAATACCTCTTGTTAAGTTGCTTCAGTTTGTTAGAGGAGCTTGCTGAATCTGATCTTGTCAGCTCTTTGAATATGCCGTTGCTCATTTGTGGGATTTGCAGTTGCTTTAAATTTGACAGGATGAAGTTGGATAAAATTATGGATACGGTCTATAGTAGGTACAAAGTTGGAAACGTAAGAAGAATATGGGATGTGATCAAAGAATCGTGGAAACGAAACCCGAATGGAAAAATTTGTGTTGACTGGATTGACATATGTGACGATTTTGGTTGGAAATTATCAGTATGTTGAATTTTACAAATAAATCAATACGTATATATTCCATCAACGCTTATCTTACGCAAAGACGAATCACAAAAATGCTTAATGTGTAAAGATTGACCTGTTACTTTTGTAGTTAGATTGGTTGATGTTTTTCAATTTCGGAAGAAATTCCTTGTGAGCAATGGTCCTCCTTTGATTGTTGATTATAGGAGCTGAATTCAGCCCTACACTTCATTCGAACTACAAAAGCAAGTGCACTTTACAAAAAAGGTCGACATCTATTGTTAAGTTAGGACCAAAGATCGATTCCCTTATAGGTATTAATATATTATTCGTATCCGATCTAAAACATGTGTAGAATATAACCATCAAATGGAGTTTCTTTGTATGTTTACAGGTATCTTCTAAATCATCAGAAAAACGCGGAATTAATTACAGATAATGATGCAACACAATTCAAAAGTACTGTTACCCACTGATAATCTTATACGCGGTTTTAATTAACGATGTTATTAGATTTACAAAATCACCATGGGAATGGATGAAAGATTCGATTGCAGTTAGGATTACAAGCTTTAATACCACGTTATATCCAGTGGTATCAGTGTTACTATTCTTTTTAACAACTTGGATATCAACTTGTCTTAAGCGATAATGCTTTGTCCCATGTAAAAACATTTGACGTAAAGTGTCTTTTCATGTTCTATTCTAGTTTACAGTTTGGCAAAAGCTTTGAATACTGAAATAAACTTGCATACGGGAAATTGGGGTTCATATATGATACACTTTAAGTTCACTATCTAGGCAAAATTCATAGGTTTTTCAAAAAAAATTAATAAAATTCTACTTCTCATTATATTGAAAAACTCTTTGAATCATATCTTGTATCGCAAATTGAGTAAAATGATCCAGTTCTTACAAGATTCATTATTAGTCTAGAATGACTTGTATAATGTGGTATTATAAAATTCGGTTGAGTTAACCAGTATTTTTCGCAGGAAGGAATCGAAACGCGTACCTAGATAGATATGTCTCAAAGTTTATTTAGAGACTAATTTCCTTCAATTAAGAAAATACTCTACGATAAGCAAACGTGGAGTCAATTGACAAAAATCGTAATATATATTCTAAAGGCTGGAGCTGTAGCTTTGAAAGTGCTTTATTGCGTGTTTTCAAAAGTGAAAGAACACTCGTGTAAATAGGAATCAAGCTCTATGTTAACTGGAAAATAGCACCTTAGCTCCAAGGAATACACTAACAACAAAGAGTTCACTAGTTGGAGTTCCTACTGAATTGCATGTGTTTTTGCAGCCATATACTCGTTTCATGACTTAGGAAATAACGTGAGATAGTGCAAAAAAACAGGCGCGAAGTGAAACGAAAACCACAATACGATTCCAAAAATTGATAAAGGGATATCAGTCAAAATCTAAATAAACGGAAGAAAACAGTCAAAAATACTTGTAAAGCAATTAAATGTACACAACATCAAGATTAACTTTTCCCACTATTAAATGCCCTCAAGACATCAAGTATGTTTTCCTTTCATCCTATATAGTGTGAGGTTTTAAACAATGCAAAACCTACACCTCATTTACTTTAATTTTGCACCAATGAGGACGGAAACGGTAACTCAGAAGTACTCATTCCATCGTAAGTGATGGTGGGAAACTGTGGTTGCAAAATTATTTTTTTGGTTGGAACTTCTGTTCAGGCTACCAATTGGAAATGCGAAAACTGTGGATGCAGAATTAGAAGAACTTCAATTGCACCCGAGCCGAAACTGTGTTTTCCATTGATTACTATAAATGCCTATAAATATTTGGGAAAATGTAGCCAGTGGTATCTAATACAACCGACTATCCATCATGACTAAGTTGAATGTGGAAGAAATCGACAAGAAGTATAACGTTAGACATTTTATTGAAGCACCTAAATCGAAGGCTGCAATTAACCCAATTCAGTTAGATGCTATTGA
>JAKTVY010000006.1:0-19907 GCA_030560805.1 Suzukiozyma palmioleophila
TCATGGGACTATGGAGATCTCGAAAGTATAATTTGGATAACAAATAAGTATTTATTCCAATCGCCTTGAGGGCGTAAGGAAGGGAACTTATTAACAGGTTGGAGATGAGGTATCGAAAATTTTGAATTTGCTTTATCCAGTCAACACCCTTGTTCTGTACACCTAGGTCATCTCGTAAGTCCACCTAGTATGCTACGGTGGAGACTACACAATTTCCAGATTAACACTGATGTATAAATTCACCATATCATAAAAATTGCTTCACTAGCTCAGTTGGCAGAGCGTCAGTCTCATAGGAAATTTCTGTGTTATCTGAAGGTCGACAGTTCGAACCTGCCGTGGAGCAAAATTTTTCTGTTTTACTGGCACAGTAAATATCAAGATCTGACCCCATGTGAGAACGGTGGACATCACAAGTTGCTTCACTAGCTCAGTTGGCAGAGCGTCAGTCTCATAGGAATAATTCTGTGTTATCTGAAGGTCGACAGTTCGAACCTGCCGTGGAGCATTAATTTTTAATTTATCAGTTCTTTTTATATTTGACAGATACAGGCAATCGCTGAGTTTGTCTGTTGAGGTACCCAAAATAATTCACTGGTTATGCAATTTGTAAGGACACAATTCTGACTTTTTCGTTTTCCGATGAAGTTAGGGGGTTAGAAAAAAGGGGTTAAATAAAGAAATTGGACATGAACTTGACGAGTAAAGATTGACCTATCGTTTTGTCTTTTCACGAATTCATTACCTGAAAGCAATTAGTTAGTATCCATTTGAATTCGTATGATAATACCAACTATAAAATCATACAGTGTTGCAAAGAATATTCTTATTGTTAATGGTGATGGGAACAATTCGTTCTTTTGCAATGATTAAATTTTTAGAATAAATGGTTCTCGTATTTTAGAATTGACTAGGACCTTTTTGTTCTATTATATCCTTTTTTTTTTGTTTTTATCGAATCTCCCAATGGAAACTTCTCATTTGATACTTGGTTGCAATTGGGGTTTTTTTAAAATTTTTGAATATATTGACAAAGAATTGAATTGTTTTCCAATGAAACTACGAAGTGTCAAACAAACTGTACTTGAAACCACCCATCACGTATCAGTCTATTTGAGTATTCTTAAATTGAATGTAACAAAAATTTTCCCCAGCTTGAAACTAACAAAGGATGACATTGCATACTTTTGTTTACCTCTTGAATTAAATAAAACAATTGATCTGTATCTCTTCATAAGGACGGACAAAAAAGCTGCACTGTATATTTACCCCACTTCATCATTTGTTTTATTTGCACAAGTCTATTGTTTTAAATTGAATTAGTTACTTTTTTTTTGTAGCGATTAAACAAACACTGCCTATTTTTTTTATTATTATTGTTGTGATTCTCTTTTAATTTTTTTTTAAAATGTTAAATTTCTTTAAAAGCGTGCCATCTTTTCTCAAGGACAATAATAATCTTCTCTGTCTTGTAAAATTGACAAGGGAACTAGAATTTTTTTTTAAATAAAATGCATTTATTGCTTTGTCTACTTAGAGTATATAACTATCTATATACTTATTTAGTTTGGAAGGGGAAATAAATTAAAAACCCACCATATTTCTGTATATTCGTAATTTTTATTTTTATTTTTTTAAAGATCTTTTTTTTTTGATCAACTCAAATACCTCCGTTTTTCTGTAATTCTGCAGACCCCAACTAGGTGATATGTAAAATCTACTTTGTATATTTCGTTGTGGCACAAGAGACAACAAGCTCGGTCAGGAATTCTACCTGAGACAGTTTCAATCGAGGCTTGTTGTAGACTGAAATTTTGGGGAAACGGTCAAGAATTTTTTTTCTATGAAGGACCACAGAAAGCCTTTATCCCGTTTGAAATTAAAACATAATCTAGTATTTAGAAGACAAATACAAATTCAAGAAATGCCTGCGTAGCGTAATGGTTAACGCGTTTGACTTCTAATCAAAAGATTCCGGGTTCGACTCCCGGCGTGGGTTTGATGGGCAGTTGGTGTAGTGGTTAACATATCTGCCTTCCAAGCAGGTGTCACGGGTTCGATTCCCGTACTGCTCAGTTCTTTTTGTCAAAGAAGCCAATCCGCCTCATTTTTTTTAACTAAATGCATTTATTGCTTTATCTGTTTAGAGTATATAACTAGCTATATACTTATTTAGTTTGGAGGGGAAAATAAATTAAAAACCCACCATAATGTTTTATATTCGTAATAATTTTTTTTATTTTTTCAAGATCAACACAAATACCTCCATAAGTTGTAAAATAGCGAACGCAATTCGACACTGTTTCATCAGACAAATCAATTGATTCGTCTGATGGGCAATTTTGCAAGCATTCTTCGGCCCATTGTCTCATAATGTCCCTTCTTGATAAAAGAAACTGGCTACATGTATGGCAACTTGTCCGAGCGGTTAAGGAGAAAGACTTGAAATCTTTTGGGCTATGCCCGCGCAGGTTCGAGTCCTGCAGTTGTCGGCACACCTTTTTTTCATTATGAAACAACCCAATCTTAAGTTGCCACACGAGGTTTCAGATGTACATACTATCTGCTTCAGATCAAAGATTTGAGCGTTCGTACTTTTTCTGGGTAGTGCAAATATTGTCTCTATTTTTAGCTACAGTGATGCAGACGTAAAATTATTGTTTATAAGTGCATACAACTTAATCGAGAATTACTATGACGTAACAAGTGACAAGGTCTGTGGTATGAAAACGGTACTGAAACCAGGAATGTCAAGAGTTCCATATTAAACTCTATAAAGACAAAACATTCTCTCACACCTATTCGGGTTCACGGGGTATTGAATGTTGGATGCAAATCATGTTTGTTTCAGACATGGATGTTATACGAAATGCAACCAGTGGGACAACCTAAACGAAATGAGGTTTAATGCAGAATGCACGTCATAGTGTCTTGGGCAGCATTGTAGCATGCTGTTTTTGAAACGTCAATGTAAATTACCCACAATATTTGTAGGACGTAGCACTATTCACGGTGTTGTAGTACTAAAACCCTTTGAAGACAAATATCGTAGAACGTTTAGACTCGGGTATTTGACTTTTTTGGACCGCAAGCTACCATACATCTGTGACGTACTATCCCCAGTAGCATGCAGTTTCTGAACAAAGAGAGCAGACACCGTTTTAAAACTTAAGGTCATGGCCGCAAGGTGGCTGAGACAGTATATGTAGACGTGATAATTTTCACCAAAACTTTTTTGATACGTAGTACTCTTCTCCATTGAATGTGTATGTATACTCCTATAGACAAAGCTCTGCAATAGACAGACCATCTGCTGATCGCATTCGCACATTAAACAACCTCACTGTCGACGACCTGGACAGAGTGAATACGATGCGGTTGACATCAAACCCTATTGACGAATCTCCACAATTCGCAAAAATTTTCCAATTGTGAAAACAAACCCAATTTGAATCAGCATGGAGACAGCAACGATGGACTAGTGTCTGTTGACATTGGACCACGTAGATCCACCAACTGACTCAATTCACCCCACGAGTGGAGAAAATTGTCCTGACGCGCACGCGCCCATCGAGGTAATTTGACTGCATTTTGCTAAGATCATCACTGGGCTGGCAGTACAGATTTAACGTCTCGTACTTGTAGTAAATTAACTTTTTTTGATATTGATGATAATTGTATACTAACTTCTAGCATGAGTAATTACAATAATCGTAACATACACAATGCGAGTTATCATCATGCCGATGAATATGATCCTGACAGAGACTATTTGAATGTACCAGGTCAGAGTACTAATTTTCCACAACATTCTGGGGTATACAACTATCACAACGACTCGTCTGCGTCATTGAATTTCGATGCTCCTCCACAGCCGGCTTATTCTGGCTCGTTTGACGACTATGAAGATTACTACGAGAATCATGTCAATCATGACCCAACTGCTCCCTCGAATATTTTCAATACTAGCGATCGAATTGATCCACCCAAATTCAAACCATTGCGTCATCAAGACCAACTGTTCAATGAGTACGATAATTATGAGATGAAAAACATGCACCAACCCACGTTCCATCAAACATTTGTTCCTAATGTTTACGATGAACAAGACGACGAAGAACAACAGTATGACAAGAATATTGCATTTGACCAATTTCAAGGTGATCATTATGATTTGGCTACGGTTCAACTTCCACCAACACCTGTTCCACGTGCACCTCCATCTGTTGTGGGATCTGAATTATCAGGTATAACTGATCCCATGGTACAGCCCCCACCACCACCATCGTTGTACGACGTTCCTGAATCTCCATTTGCTGATGAATTCGAAGTACCACCAGAAGGTGAACAAGAAGTCAGAGATCCACCTAAACCACAAATAGGTGTTGCGTCAGGATTGAATGGTCATTTGGTCTTGGACTGTCCGGTGGCTACTGAATTGTTAACGAAATTTCCAGACTACAATCACGAATTAAAAGATGGGGGGTTATCTAGAGAATTTGCTTATATGAGATATACTGCTGTTACATGTGGTCCATCAAACTTTTACCGGGATGGTTACATTTTGCGTCCAGTTCACTACCCAATGCCTCGTCAAACCGAATTAATGATCGTGATTACCATGTACAATGAAGATGATATTTTATTAGCCAGGACTTTAAAAGGTGTTTTCAAAAATATTAAACATTTGGAATCTCGAGACAGATCAGATGTTTGGGGAAAAGATTCGTGGAAAAAAGTAGTTGTTTGTATTGTTAGTGATGGTCGTTCAAAAATTAATGAAAGAGCCCAAGCTTTATTGGCAGCGTTGGGTGTTTTCCAAGATGGTTTGGCAAAGTCACGGGTTGACGACCTGAAAGTCCAGGCCCATATTTATGAATACACTACAAGAGTGGGTATTTCATCTATCGATGACACTGTTAAATTGACCACAGAAAAGATTGTGCCGGTTCAATTGTTGTTTTGCTTGAAGGAAAATAATGCCAAAAAGATTAACTCTCATCGTTGGTGTTTCCAAGCATTAGGTCAAGTATTGGACCCAAGAATCGTTATTCTTTTGGATTGTGGTACACAACCAGCTGGGAAATCTCTCTACCATTTATGGCAAGAATTTGACAAAGATGCCCAAGTCGCTGGTGCATGTGGTGAAATCAAAGCTTCATTGAAGAAAAGACAGATGATCACCAACCCATTAGTTTATGGACAAAATTTTGAATACAAAATTTCTAATATTTTGGATAAACCTACAGAATCGATATTTGGATTTATTTCTGTTTTGCCAGGGGCCTTTTCAGCTTATAGATTTGTCGCATTACAAAATGATGTTAATGGAAGGGGCCCACTTGAAAAATACTTTAAAGGGGAGTTTTTGCATGGTTCAGGAGAGCTTGATCCTAATGATGATGAATATGAAATGAAAATGAAGCTAATGTCCGAAAAGGCTGGGATTTTTACATCTAATATGTATCTTGCCGAAGATAGAATTTTATGTTTCGAGTTAGTTGCTAAACAAGGATGTTCTTGGTTATTGAGATATGTGAAAAGTGCTTCTGCCGAGACTGATGTTCCTGAAGGATTGGCGGAGTTCATTCTTCAAAGAAGACGGTGGTTGAATGGGTCGTTCTTCGCAGCCATTTATTCGTTAGCACATTTCCCAAAATTATGGAAATCATCTCATTCGATTAGTCGACAATTTTTCTTACACGTTGAATTCGTGTATCAATTCTTGAATTTAATTGTTTCATGGTTTTCGTTGAGTTCTTACTTTCTTGTTTTCCGTATTTTGACGACATCGTTATCTGATCCGGAATTGAACTTTTCACCAGGAAAATATTTATCAGCTATATTTCTATGGTTATACTTGGCCTCAATTGTGACAACGTTCGTGCTTAGTTTTGGGAATAAACCAAAGGGTACCGAGAAGTTTTACATCGTTATTGTTGTATTTTTTGCGATTTTGATGGCGTATATGATCTTTGCCGCGATATTTTTGGCAGTTCATTCTATTCAAGCTATTTATGAAAGTCAGACGAAAATTACAGTATCATTATTCTTGAAAAATGCCGAGTTTAGAGATTTAGTAGTCGCTACATCATCGACATATGCACTTTACTTTGTTGCCTCCTTCATGTATTTCGAGCCATGGCACATGTTCACCTCGTTCGTGCAATACATCTTGTTGTCACCATCGTATGTGAATGTTTTGAATATTTATGCGTTCTGTAACATTGACGATGTTTCTTGGGGTACAAAAGGTGACACTGGTGCCAAAGATTTAGGGGCAGCCAAAGTAAGAGAAGATGGGTCTTATGATGTTGCAATTCCGATCCACCAAGAGGCCATCAACCAATCGTACTTGAACCAGCTTGAAAAGATTAAACGTCCACAAGAACCACCACAATCATCCGGCCCTCAATCAAACGAAGACTATTACGCCTTTGTGAGATCGATGACAGTATTGGTATGGATGTTCACCAATTTCATCATTATTGCTCTAGTTTTGGAAACCGGTGGTATGTCGGATTTTGAAGCTTCTAACGGACTTGCAGTTACCAAAGATATGCGCGCACAAGTATTTTTGACCGTTATTTTATGGCTTGTGGCGTTCATGGCACTTTTCCGGTTTATCGGATGTACGCTTTACCTTTTCCAGAGAATCGGAACATTGTTCAAAGGTTCTGACCGTCGTGGAATGCAAAGAATTTGAGTTTGGGTGCAAAATTTTGTTATTTTCGCAAATTCTACAGGAGCTAATTGTATGCGACACTCCACGTGATTTAATCTAAGGGACGTACTAAGAACCGATCCATTTGCGGCCAGCGGATATTAGTCATTTTCCATTCACTTCAATTGACATGCCAGGTATATCTACGAAAGCCATTCACGGTGCTGACCATCTTTCCAGAGTTTCTGATGTTGTTCAGCCAATTAATGTTGCTACTACTTTCAAGTATCCAGAAAACCCCCAGGAATTGGTGAAATACTCCGATGTCGAAGAGCACGATGTGCTTGCTTCGAACTATTATTCACGGATTTCACATCCAAACTCCACTGCTGTTGAAGCTGCGGTTGGAGATATCACTGATTCGTATGCGGTTTCATATGCCTCGGGGTTGTGTGCATTTCATGGAGCCTTGACGTATTTTAATCCTAAAGTGTTGGCTATTGGTAAGGGATACCATGGTTGTCATGGTATTGCTGACATTTTGACGAGAAATTATGGATTGAAACAAATTGGTCTCGATGACGACTTTTCCCAATTGAGTAAGGGCGACGTAGTTCATTTGGAAACCCCAATTAACCCAGATGGAACAAACTTCAACATCAAATATTATGCAGACAAAGCCCATGAGAGGGGCGCATATCTCATGGTGGATTCAACTTTTGCTCCTCCACCATTGCAAGATGCATTCAAATTTGGAGCTGATATAGTAATGCATTCTGCCACCAAGTATTTTGGGGGCCATTCCGATTTGCTAGCCGGGTTACTATTGACCAAGTCAAAAGAAGTGAGAAACAAACTTTTGGGCGATAGAGCATTATTGGGAACCAATATTTCCAACTTGGAAAGTTACCTTTTACTTAGAAGTGTTAGAACTTTAGAATTGCGAGTTTTGAAACAATCTGAAAATGCCACCAAACTCGTCAAGTATTTACAGGACCATATTGGAGATTTTGACGACTTGGTCGAGATAAGCCATGGATCATTACAATCCGATGCATACATAAAAGAACAAATGCCAAACGGTCATTCTCCATGCTTTTGTATTTTGTTGAAGGATGAAGCTACTGCCAAAGCATTCCCATCAAAATTGAAATATTTCCATCATGCTACATCGTTGGGTGGAGTTGAATCATTGATTGAATGGAGAGTTATGAGCGATTCAAGTGTGAGTCCAAAACTCTTGAGAATCAGCGTTGGTGTAGAAAACGTAGAAGATTTGATTGACGACTTGCACCAGGCATT
The DNA here is from genome assembly GCA_030560805.1 of Suzukiozyma palmioleophila. Taxonomy (NCBI): domain Eukaryota; kingdom Fungi; phylum Ascomycota; class Pichiomycetes; order Serinales; family Debaryomycetaceae; genus Suzukiozyma; species Suzukiozyma palmioleophila. Next base: position 7,967 of record JAKTVY010000006.1, read on the forward strand.
GTCAAAGTAAACATTTATCCAGTTACACTGCCAGTGTGACACGTTTATACAACATTACAATACACGGTATGATGTTTTATGTGGTATGTCTCTATAAATTCCTATTATGACTTTGTTACATGATTTTTTTGTTGAAACAATTTACATTTTGCACAACAATAGGACTAAAAGTTGAAGATTTGGTTATCCTTGTCCCATCCAGACTTTTCAGCCAATTCATTAACCAATTTCTTCATTAATGGTGGTCCACACACAAACAAGTTGTTTTCTTCTGCTGGCTCAGGTAAATACTTTTCCATCATTTCTTGAGTGATGTACCCTTTAGACCCTTCCCAACCTGAAGGAGGGTTGGTCAAGGTGTAATGAACCAGGAAACCAGGATATTTGCTAGCAATCTCATCAATTTCCAGTTTCAACAAAATGTCATTCTCCGTCTCATTTGCATAAAGTAAAGAAATTTTCGTCAAGTCTTCAGGATTAGTAATGATGGCAGTGATGACCTGTAAGATAGGCGTAATACCAGATCCACCAGCAACCAAAGCAAGATGTTTGGAAGAGTTTGGAATGTACTGTAATCTACCAACTGGTCCCCTGAACTTGACAGTTTGGCCCTCCTTCAAGCTAGCAAATCTTGACGAAACCGGGCCCTTTTCGTAGGACTTAACCAAGATATCAAAAAATCCCGTATCAAATTGATTCGAAATAGGACTGTAGTATCTAATTTCATCCTTTCCATTGATAGTAAAGCAACAAGCAATGTGGTGACCCACAGGAATATCCAACACCTCATCCGGTCTGTTCAACTTGAACCGGTAAATAGCAGAGTTTTTCGAAATAATCGTCTTGTCAATCAACTCAAAGTCATTCCACTTGCCAGGATGGATGGAGCTACCTCCGTGCCAAACCAGATACACTTGAAAAGTGCAAACTGCAATGATGAATGCAATACTGTAAGGAAGATACTCATAGCCAAAAATCCACGTACCAAACAATATAAGCCCGATGGGAATATATATGTTATGTAACGGTTCCCTCAAAAGTTCTCGTTTGTCTTCCATGGTTCCGTGTTCTACGTCAAACAACAGCTTTGTCCTTGGTACTAAAACTATCCGGCTCAACCTAGTGTAATATTACTGCCGATTTCTTAAGGTGGAAAAATTTAAAATATCTCAACCACGTGATTTGCCCCACGAGTTTTTCACAATTTCTTTTGAATGGTAGTCCCGCATTATCCCCCACCATGTCTCACTATTTTGCCGAGTACATTCAAAGTAATTGTCTCATTCTCCTATAGTATATATTCGCTATCTAAAGATTGGATATATATACATTATATCATACCTGTGTAGGTTTACCCTTTTACATTTAGTAAGAGGATTATATATACGTTTTGGGGAATTGAACAATTTTATCAAAGAAATTAAAACTCGGAACAATATACTATAAAACAAGGAGCCAGAATTGTTGCAAATAGTGAATCCGATTTCTTAATAAAACGTTGCTGAAGTAACTCTTCAATTTGCAACTCTTGTGTCTCGAACTGTGACATTCGATATGGCGCTCTCGCCGTAGGCTACTCTCCTGGAATTAGGAGAATTCTATAAGTGACCGACCTTCTTAAACACCGGCCCACTCGTGGGACTCTCATTAGTCACCACATTAGGGTAATCGGTAGCTACGAACTCTGGTAGCTTTAAACTATCATCCAACCCTTCCTCTGTTGCATAACAGATGCCCATATTAGCTTCTCTAGGTCTAATTTCTCTAAGAAACTGATTTGAATCGACAAATCTAAGTTCTTGATCCAAGGTAAAACCCCTCGTTTCTCCATGAACTGTTCCATTTCCGAAGTTTATCTCTTCCTCGTAATCTCTAATAAATCGATATCCTAACATTATAGGGTAATTGAACTCTGCAATATAAAGCTGTATCGTCATACACTTCGTCACTATTCTAATTCTTGCCGTGACTTGTTCATCGGTATGACCCTCTTCTTTCGATACCGTTGTCAACTTAACTTTTCGTACCTTCTCTGTTTCCAAGTTCCATACTTGTACTAATTTCGGCGACATAAAACTGCTTCCTGTTCTGGAATCTTTTTTTTTTTTTTTTTTTAACTAAAATGCATTTATTGCTTTATGTACTTAGAGAATATAACTATCTATATATTCATTTAGTTTGGGAGGGAAAATAAATTAAAAACCCACCATATGGTTTTAAATTCGTAATTTTAATTTTGAGTTTTTTTAAAGATCAACTCAAATACCTCCGTAAGTTGTAAAATATCGCACCCAATTCGACACCGTTTCATCGGACAAATTCACTGATTCGCCTGATTGCGCTAGTCGTAGGCGGTATATTCTGTAACAACAATGGAGGTATTGGTTCATTTTTAAATGGCGTATATCGGTTTGTTTAAGTTGATTGTCATAATATTCCAAATCAAGTTGGTCCCATATTTTTTCTGTAATTCTGCTGACCCCGACTAAGTGATATGTAAAATCTGCTTTGTATATTTCGTTGTGGCACAAGAGACAACGTGCTCGGTCAAGAGTTCTGTCTGAGACAGTTTCAATCGAGGCTTGTTGTAGACTTAAATTTTGGGGAAAACGGTCAAGATGATATAAATGTAACAATTCTGTCGACTTAGGTGTTTGACAGGCTAGACGCCAGAGCTTCCTCCAAATTGCTTTTCGTTTTGCAGGAGATGGGGGAAGTTGGTATTCCACCTGAAGTACAGGTTCCGTCCTCTTTTTGATTACTTGATTGAGATGGGCAAAGGAGATGTCCTTGTCAAGGGATTTATTCCTTGGATCACGTACAAGTTGGAGAAGGGTTGGGTCAGGGTTTGTAATCCATTCCGAGATGGCTTCAGAGGAGAAAATCTGAGGCTTTTCCCGAGTAGGGTGAAATGATAGAAGACTAAACCAAGCTTCTAAGTATGACTTCTCTGATGAGAGGGCAGGATGAGAAACAATAACTTCTTTGAGAGGTTTCTTTTTCCGTTTACGACGCCCTGCATCGTAGGTGGTAGTTGGAATCGTTTTAAGGGGTATATTCGACACTAAGAGGTGCCCCCAATGAACTGTGGAATAGAGCGTTGTATTAGTCTCAGAATCCGCAAGGACTGAGGCGTTATCAACAATTTCATTGGCCACTAGTTGGAGTTTGGCACGAATGTTTGAATAAAACCAGTTCGTCTTGTCAAAGAAAAGATTGTAAATTATTTTAGCCCGTCTTCCTTTTAATTGGAGTTTAAGTCAATCAAACCATAACCTCCGTGTATTGGGAGGGTAAAGAGTATTGTCTTGGTAATCCTTGGAAAGAAGGTTTTAATCATGGTATGCATTTTCAAGATCTCCACAGTCCAATGACTGACCATAGTTCGGATAACAAAGATGTATTTATCCCGATCGTCTAAAGGGCGTAAGGAAGGGAACCTATTAGCAGGCTGGAGACTGGGAACCGAAAATTTTGAAATTGCTTTATCCAGTCAACACTTTTTTCTGTCACCTAGATAGGTGATTGTCTCCGGCACGTACTGTTTGTAGGGAAAGTATAAGAGGTGGCGAATTGTTGAAGTATTGACTTTGTTAAAATAATAAATAATCGATTTTTCATCATTAACAAGACCGTTGGAGACTTCTTGATATTGGGAAATGATTATGAGATTGTGCACAAATGATAAAAACTAGATTAGTCAACCTCTGATTATATAAAGTCCAGGTCCAACAAAAATCAATTAACCTATCGGGTTAGTGTTGTATTAGTCATACATTCGACGAGCCAATGGTTAGACAACTAAACGTTGATTAGTGTGATCTAAATTACATTCAATATTATGTAATTTTATTTCAATAATTTGGACTTATGATTATAATACTCAAAGGAATATTGAATCTCCAATCTAACAGCCTCCATAATATTACATAATGATATGTGGGAGATATGTATTCCAACACGGCATTCGGCATTCGACATTCACTATATTTAGCAAACCACTGTCATTTATGGCATGTCAGCACCATCATGTATATCATTACAAGGTCCATCGATGCCTCCATACGTATTAAAGTACACTTCACCATGCATTGCGTTACCATAGGGTAGAGCGTTATAACTTGGTGGCTGTCCGTAGTTCGGTGATAAACAGTACTTCCAGGCTCCATATCTGCTCACAAAGTCAGCAATAGCATCTTGAGCAAATGGTTCAAACCCATCACCTTTCGTATCAGCTAAGAAATCTCTTGCAAGATCGCTATTCAGGTTGTCGAAATTGTAGCTTGACCAGCAAACTTCAAATGTGTTATCACGAATGTTGTTATCCACTTTTCCAGCATTAATTGTTGAAGAATTATTCAGTACTCTCTTAACTGCTGCCCCAACACTACTAATATAATGATTCATCAGCATATTTTTAACGGGTGAAACAACAGTCATTAAGTTACCCTTGTTTCTCCACATCATCAAAGGCAAATCTGACTCAATGCCTCTATTATCCCTTTTAATCAGTCCATCACCGTTTAACATTTTCCCATGTTGCTTCCTGACTTCTCCTGCTATGTTGAACAAAGTGACACCTTGTAAGCAATTGTTATTTAGAACATCTTTTAGTTCTTCATGTAAATCATACCTTATTTCTATATGCTCACTGGCGCCTAGCTCATAAAGAGTCGTAACATTACTAGGTACGCCAATATTCGCTTCTGTATTTGAATCAATCAGTAACCTGTCATATTCGTAATTACGTCTCACATTACCCGACTCCAGCCCAGCATTTTCGATATGTGATGAAACGGCAGCAGCAGCAGCCCACACTGCTGGTGCTACCGATAGACCAATCAGTAATGCAACACTACTGCCGCCGGTTGCAACTGCCATTCCCATCCATCCTGCTGTCGTTGCAACTAATATAGTAGTCCTTGGGCTTATTGTATAATCATCCCAGAATGCCCGTTTCGCTAAATGATATGTGTCGATTGATGAAGCTTCCGAATTATACCCATCTTTTAGACTCAACGATTTTCCGTCAACACTGTCATCATGTAAACATGTACCACCCATGGCTGCAATAAAACTTAACGTGTATATACAAGGTAACCGTTGATTAACGTGGGGTGAATATTTTTCCTAGTAATCACTCACAGGTTTCCACGTTTGTCGGAATCGAACCGTTGCCCATGTAAAGGATCCGGAACCAATTTAAGTAAATGTGACAAGCACCTCTTGCCTCAAGTACTTTACTCTTAATAATTCGTATGTGTGTATCCAACTAGGAGAGTTCACACTTATGTAACTTGTTTACTCTAAACAGATAAAGCCACAAATGCATTTTAGTTAAAAAAAAAAAATAGGCAATACAATTCGCAGCCTAAATTATATCCAACTTAATCTCTACTAAACTGTATACACTCTGAGTCACTCTTAGTACTTGGATCTTAGTACGTATTCCAAATCCCTTGATATCTAACTCTCTAGTATGATCAAATACGGTGAATATAAATAGTTTAACTACTGTTTGTCTGCTGTTGATTCTAAGTACATATAGTCTACGTGGCTACGACGTGCTTATAGTAACATATATTAGGAAGGAAAACCACTGCGAAAAATATTGGGTATAAATGAAATAAACAACGAATACAAGACCAAGTCTTTCTTGATCTTAAAGAACTAGAAGAGTACAATTAGATACGCTTTAACAATTGTATCACCTTTCTAATATTCTTCCTCTTCCTCGGGGAAACTATCGGTACCGACCTCGATATAATCTCTTTCTAATGCGGCCAAATCTTCTCTAGCTTCGGTGAATTCACCTTCTTCCATACCTTCTCCCACATACCAGTGAACAAACGCTCTTTTAGAGTACATCAAGTCGAATTTTCTGTCAATTCTTCTCCAGGCTTCGGCAATTGCAGTGGTGTTGGATAACATACATACTGCTCTCTTAGCTGATGCCAATTCACTTCCTTCAATGGCAGTTGGTGGTTGGTAGCAAATACCAATCTTGAAACCAGTTGGACACCAATCAACTAATTGGACAGTCTTCTTTGCTTTGGCTTGAGCAACAGAGTTCTGAACGTCTCTGGTAACAACATCACCCCTATACAATAGACATGTGGCCATGTATTTCCCGGTTCTTGGGTCACATTTGACCATTTGGTTACCTGGTTCAAAACAGGACGCAGTGATTTCAGCGACAGAGTTTGATTCATGATTAGCTCTAGTCTTTGAGAAAACTGGTGCATATGAAACTAATGGGAAATGGATTCTTGGGTATGGAACTAAGTTAGTTTGGAATTCGTTCAAGTCAACATTCAATGATCCATCAAATCTTAATGATGCTGTAACCGAGGAGACAACTTGGGCAATTAACGAGTTCAATGAAGAAAATCCTGGTCTGGCAATATCTAAGTTTCTTCTACACATATCGTAGATGGCTTCATTATCAACCATAAAAGTGCAGTCAGCATGTTCCAAAGTAGTATGCGTGGTCAAAACAGTATTGTATGGTTCAACAACTGAAGTTGATGTTTGTGGAGCTGGGTAAACTGCAAATTCCAACTTGGACTTCTTACCGTAATCGATGGATAATTGCTCTAATAATAAAGATCCCAAACCAGAACCAGTACCACCACCTAAGGAATGGGTGAAAAGGAACCCCTGTAAACCATCACATTGGTCGGACATTCTTCTCACTCTGTCTAAAACATCATCCAAAATTTCTCTACCAACAGTGTAATGACCCCTAGCATAGTTATTTGCAGCATCTTCTTTACCTGCAATCAATTGCTCTGGATGGAACAAGTCTTTATACATCCCAGTTCTAACTTCATCAATGACATTGGGTTCAAGATCCACGTAAAGCGCTCTTGGAACATACTTTCCTGATCCAGTTTCAGAGAAAAAGGTAGAAAATCCTTCCTCGCCACCTTTTGGTCTATCTAACCCGTCTTGGAGGTAACCATCTGGTCTAATTCCATGTTCTTGAGAGTACAATTCCCAACAGGCATTTCCGATTTGACAACCTGCTTGACCAACTATACATGTTAGTACAAATCCAAAAATATAGCAACTTTCTCTTTAGAAAAAGTCTACAAATGATATGGAGACCGGTTTGGCATCGTTGAAATGTGATGGACCCACTTCAATAATTGTTATTGATTAGAAATGAACGTGTCGGCAAAATTTCAAAACAAACAAAAGAGAACTAGAACCAATCAATCAATCAACTAAAATGAGCTCAGTGGACAAGTCTATCGCAATACATACCGTTAATACTAATGACTTCTCTCATGTTGCTTACTTATATCAGTATATCAACAGTTTTGTTTGATTATGATATATTAGAAAACTCTTTAAATCACGAAATCCAATTTTAGTAAAATTCAAAACAAATCCTCGACTTCCAAATCTGGAAGTCTATGAAAAAAATTGATCCCTACGTTCATGAGCATAAATGCGAATTGTAAACTACAGGGATTCGATTTTACTACTGGGTACACATGGGTTTGGGGTTTGTTTGGTACAAATATTTCTGCACTTACTGGCCGATGTAATTTTGTTTAGTATACCATTAAAGGTGGTTCGAATTATTTTTTGCACAGTTCGTATTTGTCAATTCTTTTGTCGTATTCATTCATACTCCGACACCCACCACGAGGTCTAGGTTTACTTGAATTCTAAGTTTAACGAATGTTCTAGCTATAGTCTACATGATTGAGAAATATTCAAGATCATGCCACTGAATTTTGATCACCACGAGGGTGTACATGTACAATAGGGTAAGCAGACATCCTTATGAAGGGCCATACAATGGTGTGTGTCGTCACAGCCTATTGACAAAAGCAGCAACCAAAAACGTACATAAAAAACCAGGCGGAAAGAGACATAAGTCGGTTAACGAATTCAACAAAGCGGCAGTATAAGATGATTTACGAATCTCGCTAAACCAATTGTACACAGGCTTGCTCTCGGGAATCTGATGTAGCCAAGTCTCCAGGTTGGAGGCATTTCTAATCGGTTAGCCGTCAACGTATACGAGGGTTTCGCCTATTTATTTTATCGGTATGGAAGTGCTGTATTGGATGCCATTGGATGCCATTGGATAGTCACATTAGCATTGTCCCCACAACAAATTGTTGAGTGAATGGTATGATTTACAATGCATTATTCAAGAAACGAAAGCAACCAGGCGTCTTAAGACGTCTGATTAACACATAACACATATTCCAAGTTTTCCAGTTGGGTACTATACAATGCCGATTGGATTTTCCATCATGCCTTCCTAGCAAAATGAGATGACCCTGTGCAAAGTCTATAAAATCACCAAGAAAGAAGGCTACAACGAAACAGAACCTGCACATTGCATACAGCCAAAATTAGCACAATTCAGTGTGTCTAGACAGTTAAATTGATTTGCAATATCGAGCTAGGAATTTGAATACTTGTACAGGAGACGTAGGTGAGCAACATGGAGTTACTACTTTCGGAGATACGAGAGAGAATAAATTGACCGCAGTACATGAGAGCAGTATCCATAGCAATCTGTGCATTTTTTCCGCAAAGAAACGCTTCCAGCTGCAATGTACAACTGTGTGATTTGATCATAGAGAAAATAGCAGAATATTCTCATGTAGACCGTTTTTCATATACCCCATTGGTAACAAGGTAGGCTTGAAAATATGTCCGATGGCCGCGGTGGCCAGGACTCATTAAGTTTAGAACTGTGACCACAGTTGTTATCTTATTTTCTCAGTAGGTTTACGAACGCTCGGAAAAGATGGTCGACTTGGATTTCACTTTGACTCTAGCCTTTCATATTATTTGTGGATGATACATGATATTTAAGTATATTTCATATAAGACCTCATCGTCACTTCTAATTTTACGTTCGTTTTTACGATATATCTGAAATATGCAACCGATTTCGTTAACGACGTAGTCCTCGGTTTCCATGCTCTTCCACCTTTTGTTTACCACCGTTGTATTTCAATATTTTCATGCAGTACGGCATATTTGCTCATCACAATTTCACCTTGGCTGCTGTAGTGCATCGTTTATAGGCGAGAAAAAATTTCAGATTGTCACATTCTTTAGTCCTATGAGAAGCTCGAAGACTAGCTTATTTAAAAGTCGATATTCTTTGACAACCTATTTTTCTTGGTCATGGGCATTTTCGGATTTTAGCATTTCAGGTAAAGAAAATTTTTTTTGAAGCATTTTGATTGTAGCTCTATTTTGAGACTAACAAAGGAACATGCGTTGGAGATTACCATTTAAACTTTGTATACATCGAATTAGCTCTTGCTGTTCACTACAATGATACATTAAAGTCAGATTAAGTTTTCTGTTCCTTGCCGGGACCGCTGAGTCTTGATTTTCTGAGCAACTCGCTTCCATGCATACAACATACAGAACTCACAAAGTCGATCTCTGCCTGTTCCAAATTTAGAATCAGTATTGAAGTATACACGGTCTTGTCGTAGCATTCCTTTGGAATCAGGTACTAACATTTCTTATAGCTCCGAGAGTTATACGAAGCAAAGTTGATGAATATACCAGAGCATGTGGAACATTTTTTAGTAGTATCCCATGGAGCTACTGTGCATACGCTGAGAATATTTTTAACTCGGTGTCGATAGGTCGGAAACACACCATGCATTGCAGAGAAAAATAATTTCGCAGCAAGACCGCTATAGCGAATATACAAGGTAATGAACTGAAAATAGCTCAGTTGTGAGCAAAGTATTTAAGAAGTAGAGTTTTTCAGATTTATTTTGCTTTTTCGGTTACCTAAGTCGCCTGAAGTCCTTTTGTTTCTAATGTTGCTTCAATCAGTCTTGCTTCTTTTTTCAACTGTTCTAGTAGTTGGGCAACATGTCAGTGGTGTATTTACGAAAATTGACAGTCTTGTCTACGAGGCAGGTGCTAACTACCCAACAAGAGCTCCATCTAACCCTAGTTGGATCGCAACTGTAAACTGGGTTATAGATGGCTCCAAATTTTCAGCAGGTGACACATTCACTTTAAATTTACCTTGTGTTTTCAAATTTACCACCAATGATCAAACTGTTGATTTGGTTGCAGGGTCAACTACCATGGCTTCTTGTTCGTTCAATCCCGGAGAATTAGTTGTAGACTACTCCGAATTAAGTTGTCGAATGTCAGATAATGTTGTCTCCACAACGAATGCTAAGGGTTCCATCAGATTTCCATTTGTTTTCAACATTGGTGGAAGTAGTAACCCCAACGACATTAAAGATGCCTCCTGTCTTACTGATGGTACTAACACTATTTCCTTTTTCGATGGTGATAACGAGCTTACGACAACTGCGAACTTCGAAGGTGGTAGTTTGATTAACGAAAACCCCCAAAGTATCGTTTACAGAAATAGAGTTGTTCCTTCTCTAGGACAGCAACAACATTACCTTTTAGCTGGAAACTGTCCTAACGGTTATTCCTCAGGTACATTAGGTTTTTCTTTTACTAACGGTGTTGCCGACTGCGGTTCGGCTCATCAAGCCATTTCAGACTCTTTCAATACTTGGTTCATGCCAGAATCAGCATCATCAGATTTTCAATATACAACTTCCTGTGACAGGAACGGGTTTTTTATTGATTACCAGAATATTCCTGCTGGTTTCAGGCCATTCATTGACATTTTAGGTTCTCCAACTGGAGGGTCTCTTAGAGTGAGGTATACAAATACATACGTCTGTGCGGGATCTTACCGTCCTATCGATTCAAGCAAAGTCGTTTCCTGGGGATCGTACCAAAATTCAGGAACTGGTTCTGGTGGTTCACAAGTAGTTGTGACTATTGAAACTAACACTTGGACTGGAACATATACTCAGGTTACCACATTACCTTATACATCTGGTGGTACTAAAACGATTGAAGTTAATGTTCCTGTTCCATCAACTACTATTACCATAACCGGTACTGACTCTATTACAGAAACTACCACCTTACCATTTACTACAGGTGGTACAAAAACTATTGAGGTGATCGTACCACCACCGGTAACTACTATCACTGTGACTGGTTCTGTTACTGAAACACAAACCACAACTTTACCAATCGTGTCTGGTGAAACTGAAACTGTTGAAATCATCGTTCCAACTCCAGTTACTACTATCACTGTGACCGGTTCTGTTACTGAAACACAAACCACAACTTTACCAATCGTGTCTGGTGAAACTGAAACTGTTGAAATCATTGTTCCAACTCCAGTTACTACCATTACCATTACTGGTTCTGTTACCGAAACACAAACCACGACCTTACCAATCGTTTCTGGTGAGACTGAAACCGTTGAAATCATTGTTCCAACTCCAGTTACTACTATCACTGTGACCGGTTCTGTTACTGAAACACAAACCACAACTTTACCAATCGTGTCTGGTGAAACTGAAACCGTTGAAATCATCGTTCCAACTCCAGTTACCACCATTACTATTACTGGTTCTGTTACTGAAACACAAACCACAACTTTACCAATCGTGTCTGGTGAAACTGAAACTGTTGAAATCATCGTTCCAACTCCAGTTACTACTATCACTGTGACCGGTTCTGTTACTGAAACACAAACCACAACTTTACCAATCGTGTCTGGTGAAACTGAAACTGTTGAAATCATTGTTCCAACTCCAGTTACTACCATTACCATTACTGGTTCTGTTACCGAAACACAAACCACGACCTTACCAATCGTTTCTGGTGAGACTGAAACCGTTGAAATCATTGTTCCAACTCCAGTTACTACTATCACTGTGACCGGTTCTGTTACTGAAACACAAACCACAACTTTACCAATCGTGTCTGGTGAAACTGAAACCGTTGAAATCATCGTTCCAACTCCAGTTACCACCATTACTATTACTGGTTCTGTTACTGAAACACAAACCACAACTTTACCAATCGTGTCTGGTGAAACTGAAAC